>LIEC01011887.1:27745-116411 GCA_001925005.1 Drosera capensis
TATTAAATCTGCTGGGGAATAGGGGATAATCTAACCTAAATCGTTACACCCCATCCTCATTCCGGAGAATGATTTATCAGGAAGTTCACATATTTGTCTTATTGAGTTAGATAATAGGTCCAACATCTATGTAATGTTTAATGTAGTACACGCTTTGTTTTAAGATACGATATTAAATCTGCTGGGGAATAGGGGATAATCTAACCTAAATCGTTACACCCCATCCTCATTCCGGAGAATGATTTATCAGGAAGTTCACATATTTGTCTTATTGAGTTGCCATGTCATTCTAAAGAGCACTACAGTCTTGCGGCATGTTCTTTTTATACATTCGCTTCTTTTATTTTATCTCTTATTTACAGATTCATCTTTCTTAAACTTCATCAGAATTTATTTATCTTGGGAAGCATTTTTAGTTCACTTATTCTCTTATTGATCTTTCCTTCCATATAATTATTTTTCTGTGTGTGAATCATGCAGTTTATTGGTAACATTCATGGGGATGAACCTGTTGGCCGTGAACTCTTAATGCTTCTTGCCAATTGGTTATGTGATAATTATTTGAAGGATCCTTTGGTAATTGTCCTTTATGGTTTATCAATATATTACCTTCAGAATCATCATATGCATGTCTCTGTCTTTTCAATTGTAACAGGGACAGAACAAGGATCCGGTGTGAGGAGGGTCAAGATATTCAATCCTAGATAGTCATCATTTTCCAAAAGCATCAACCGAAACATAAGATAAACAAATGAAACATAATCATAAATTTTAATTAGAAATACATGTATGTTGCAGCCGCAACGTAGTAGATGTTGTAAATAATGCATGTTGGTTATTTTATTCTGTAAGTTGAAAATTTAATATTGTAAGTTGATGAATGTGTATAATCAAATTTTAATATATTTTATAACTAAAATCTGACTTTATACATTCAATAAGTTATAGTATAAATCTTTTAAGTTGCAATATAAAGTTTTCAACTTGTAGTATTTAAGTAGCCACTATGTTGCTTCTGTAGCACCAACGATGCATCGAATTTCAATAGTCTTTTAGCAATAATAGACATGCCTGATAGTAATCTAATTTTTATAATTTAAGTAGGCCACGTTAAAAATCAAAGCAGCCAATTTACTCTAAAAAAAAGAGATGCTTGATGTGTTACACATGTTATGGATCCCACAGGCAACTCAGATAGTGGAAAAGGTTCACCTTCATATGCTTCCATCTATGAATCCTGATGGATTTTCATTCAAGAGGCGAGGCAATGCTAACAATGTCGATCTAAATCGAGACTTTCCAGATCAGGTATCCTTTGATAGCATTGCTGCTTGTTGTCTGGCTGGAATATGAATTTGGTTGCTCATTTTCTATAACACTTGTTCTTGTATTTAGAAATGAGGTTCGCTGAATCAAATTTAAAATAAGCTGTAGTGAATGCCATTAATAGTTGGCTTTAAAGTTTAAATTGATCAAGTCAAGGGTTAATCAGCCAAATTGGACAAATAGCGATTTTGGATCAACTAATTTTGATGAATCTGGGATGAGCTAGCCGAATCAGTGAAGTAGGGGACCCAATGTGATTGAGTAAAGGGCGATACGACCGATTCCTTAGACTTTGATATAAAATTGCTTGTTTGTTCCTACTTTACCATGTTTCTGGAAGTGGAAAAGGGGACGAGGTGATTTTCCGAGGCTCCTATATTTTTTGTTTTCATGGATGGTAATTCAGCCTTAACCAAAATTCTTAAATAATGAATTTTAATCTGATTGGAAACATTTCACCAAGTGAAGGAGTGTTTCAAGATTTCTTTCTTTTTAGGGTATAAAGTGTTCCTCGGAATAATCAATAATGTACATATACATATTAGCTTTTAAATATGTTATTTCTAAATTCTGTGTTTTTATCCTATGTTCCTTTTTTCTTCTTTGCTCCCTCCCTCCCTCTCTCTGTCTCTAAGCCTGAGCTGAGTTACTGCAAGATCATGAATGAAAGTGGCCATAGCCTTAAACGTGAGTCTATGTTAGGGGAACACGAAATCCCCTTATTAAAGTAAGCCAGTTCCAATATGCTGTTGAGTAAGCCAAGCAGTCTAGAAAGTCCCAGAAGATTCCTACATTTTGAAGACAGAAGTAAAAGGCTAGTCTTTGAGGGAAGGCATTAGCAGCTCTCTTTTTTTCTTCTTTTTCCCTGTCCAAATTACTTGAGTCTTGTCTTCGTTTTCTTTCTTACATTTTTTTTTCCCTTAACGTTGGTGGAGGGGGAGGTTGTTGGAGTTGGAGTTCTGCCATAAAAATGACTTTTTCACTGAGGCTAATTTGCTAAAAATGAATTTTTTTTGTCACATCAATTATTCTGCTTGTGCTTGCTAGTATTCCCTGTAACATTCTCTTGATTGGCATATATTATTTTTTTTCATGGAGTATGTACTAATTTGAAGCAATGTAACCTGAAATGATTAAGTTCTTCGATATGAATGATGATGCGGAAGGAAGGCAGCCTGAAACAAAAGCTTTGATGCTTTGGTCACGAAGTACAAGGTTTACAGCGTCTGCTAGTTTACATGGGGTACTGCTACTTTTTTCTTTTGGTGCTTTGATCGTATCTGTTAGCTGCACATTGCACAATATGATTTCATTAGTAACTCGTTACAATGCAAGGGAACTTTACATGAAATTGCCCAATATATAGTTGTTCAGTGACAGACTCGACCAAGATTCCAAACCAACATTTGAAAATCCATAATATTGTTAGCATCTGTAGAATAATTCCTGATTCATAGGAAGTGTGCGCAAAAACTGAACACGGTTACAACAAGGAATAAGGTGAATTTTATTGAGGAAATCACACTTGCATAAGCCCTAGGTCTTATGGACTATCTATGATCCCTGTCTTGGCCATCAGCATCTTCTTTTAACAGTGGCTTTTAAGTTATGATTTCACGTGTATAGTACCAGTAGATTAGTATCCCAACACCTTAGTGCGAGAGCTGACATGCGAATTAATTGAAACTGCGACTTTTTCTGTGATTGCAATGTACATTTGAAGCTTAAGAAGTATAGTCATGATGAGAGTATCTTTTGCATACTGTTGGCTACTCATGGTGTGAATCAAGAGTATAATGATGCTATCATATTTCTGTAGGGTGCACTTGTTGCTAATTATCCTTGGGATGGGACTGAGGACAAGAGGTAAACACAGGTCTGGCTCTAATCTTTAAATTTGATCATGGATTATGATATAAGATTTTAGCATCAATTTTTATGCACTTTTAGGTAGTTCTTCAATTCTGGCATTTTTCCTTTAGTTAGTGCATTACATTTCTAGACATTTTAGCCACTTCTCTCCTACTGACATATGGGCTTTATATTTCCCCTAAGAATGTTGAATAGTGTTTTTGGGTCAGCCTCTGAGTACATCAAAAGCATTGTAATATGCATTCTGATTCTTGGATTTGTTCTGTTGAGCATTGAGTGCCCTGATTTATATGACTTGGATGGTTGATACCAAATTACCTCATGTTTTGATGGATGACAATTAGAATGTTTGTGCTAGTTACTCAAATAATGTTCAAATTACCTCATGTGGTGATGGATGACAATTAGAATGTTTGCGCTAGTTACTCAGATGATGTTCTCTTTCTAGCACTCTCTCCATGTTCCTTCTTCTTGTGTATTCTTTTCTCTTCCCCTTCCCCTATTCTGCATCACCTTAATGACAAAATTCTTATTAGTGCTCAGTGCTGTAGCTAAACTATTTTTGGGTTTCCTAGTAGCTGAGTTGCCAAAACCTGTTCAAAGACTTGAGGATTGAAACCATACCCCATTCTTCTCCTTGCAGTAAACATGCGCTTTGGAATCACGAATAAATGAAAAGTTAGATTCGGAAGTTCACCAAAATCTGTTGGTAACGTAATCTCGCCTTGCCAGGCGAAGTATGATATACCATCGCAATTCGCAACAACCAGATTCCTTCTATAGTTTGCCATCATTTATTAGGATGTAGATGGTATCATTACAGCAATAACCCATAAAGTAAGTTACTTCTACTCTAAATAGCTAAATCTGGGCAAGTTGCCCAAACCTGCCAAATTGCCACCTGTCAAACCGTTGCCAACCATTTGAGCACCATTAGCAAGAATCTGAGTGAGCTTAGCTCGGTAACCCACTCTGATTCTTAAGAGGTATGTTAGACCAATCTTATTTAAGTATTCATTTATAACAAACAAGTGCACTGCTAGTTTGGGGGCATGTCAAGCGTTGTGATCTGCCTCCTTCGATTCCCTGTCCAGAGTCCTGTTTCTTTGCCTGTTTATAACTAAATTGTTTTTATGCATTATCTTGTATCCTAATGTCTGGAGCTGCATGAGATTTGCCAGACTCATAGATTATGAGTTCGACTTGCAACTACCCGGCTTTTCTTAAGTCCAATCTCCGCAGCAGTTGCCGAGATCGGGGGCTAATTGGGGTTCGTGGAACCTGAGGATAGTTCGTGAAACCTTTCAGACCAAATGGGTTTGTGAGTAGAACTGATCTGAGACCAACTTTGGTAGTTTCACTGATGATTACTCAAATACATATATCCGTCCTCATACACATATATCTGTGTCAAAATTTAAAAACCTCCACTTTGTTCCTTTCAATGCCAATCTCCCTAACTCCTCAGCTTTATGCGTGAATTCTTAACATAACTCATTTGTAGTTGATTTTGAGTAAAACAGTACTCGAGTTCAATGATAACTAAAAGAGTTTGAGTTCATGAATACCCAACTCTACTGACCCATGAACAGCTCTGGCCCTAGTGGTTATGTATTTGCATGGATTTTTCAAAATATATGACAGAAAAGAGCCTGTGGACTTGGAAGCTCACCTTTTCTTTTGTAAATGCTACAGGAAGTACTATTTTCCGTGCCCTGATGATGAAACATTTCGGTATTTAGCTTCTGTATATAGCCTTTCTCACCACAACATGTCTCTCAGCAAGGAATTTCCTGGAGGAATAATCAATGGAGCATCATGGTACGATGACTAAACAATTTTATTCCAACAGTTATGCTGTAAAATTGGGCTTTAAATTTGAGTCATTATTTAAGGCTGTCAGCCTTCTTTTTGGCTGCTCGAGTGGGCCAGACTGGGCAATTTTGATTACTTGTAGACTCTAAGAGTATTGTGGAATATACTACTTGAACGTATTCATGGAGTGACTGAAGTTCACAGATATATCTTCCTTGTTGCTCAATTTTCATGGATCATTGTCTTTCTTGGTTTCATCCCTCCTCTAGTCTAGCCATGGAAAGAGTACTTACGGAGTATATGTTGATGAAGGTATCCTATTTACGGAGGAATGCAGGATTGGAACTACATACACTCTGGCTGTTTTGAATTGACTTTGGAGCTCAGTGACAACAAATGGCCTAATGCTACTGAGGTTACCCACATTCGTGCTTTCTTCATTTTCTACATGCACCTTTTGATATCTGACCTAAGCAGCTGAAGAAAAAATTCTTTCTGCCAAGAAGTCTACATTGTCACTTACAAGCATGTCACTCAGTAGTTTGTGGTCGATGCTATAATTAAGTTGCTCGTGTCACCAAGATGATCTCATTATATCATAATTGGTAGTCCTTGAAATAGTAGGAGAGATTGATTTCTTATTATAACGAGCAGCTATATATATATACTCAAATTAGTGTTAACCTACTAGGTTCATAACATACATACACCCAACTTGACGACCCTAGTTATTAATTGAGTTGCGGCTTGTTTTTCTGTTTTTAATTATCTATCCGTATGCAGCTATCGATGCTGTGGGAATATAATAGGATGAGCATGCTAAATCTTGTATCAACTGTTCTAAAGGTACCTTTTCTTACCGATGCAGTGAATTGTTCTTTTAACGGTCTCACTTCCATTACGACTTGCTTTTTTTCTTCTTTTATAAAACTGATATTGTACTGCATCTACACATTGTATTTATTTTGTACCATTACTTTGTTTTCATCTAATGCAACAATGCCTAAATATGGCTTTGAGCAATTTAACTAAATTATGCAATGGCAATGCTTTATTTTGTGCTATGCATCCAGAGTAGAGTACATGGAAAGATCTTTGCGTCAGATGATGGAAGACCATTACCTGCGTCTATCACAATCAAGGGAATAAATCACAGGGTTAGTTGATGCATTTGATTTCCATCAAGTACCACATTTTCTGTACTTTTTCCCGGTTGCACCATTCATTCTTGATGGACTTGCTGATACAATCTATCCTACCCAACTTCTGTTGCCCTGGTGATTCCTCTACATATATTTTTAGTTAGAATATATTAATCTTGCTACAGTATTAATTTTGAAGCCAAAATATCTGGATTACTGCTTAATATGAGATTCTCTTTAGTGTGTGATGCTGTACTATCTGTAGCATTTGCGAGTACCTATGTGTTGTTCAACTCCACGTCTTCTTAGTTCTTTCAATGTATGGGATGTTCCTAGTCCTACACCATAATTGCACGAAGTCTGAAACTTTGCTGCCTTTGCTGGAAAGAACTTTCGGAGGTTAAATACTATCCTGTGGCAACTTCTTTATGCCATTTTATAGCTTTATTCGGATGGTATTAGTTGACTACAAGATATTAATGCAGTAGACAAGAGCCTGATAGAAAAACATTTTCAGTTGATGAGTCATGATACATTTGAGAATCTTATGAGGGCCAATAAAAGTGTCCTACATCAATTTCTATCAGCTTGACCTGAACTAAAAGCCTTAACCTGACAAGCTCGAGTCTCCAGCTGATGACAAATTTGGCCTTCAGGCATGAATGTCTTAACTGAGTTACCATCAGGGTTTAGAGTTGAACCCCACTGCTCTTGGAGTTGACAAGGCTAGTAGATATGCTTGATCAAACTGCTGCTGAGATCAAACAATACCAGATCCAAAGATAGCAATAATGCTGCTTTCGCCAAACTCACTGAAAACAACAAGTGGTGTAGCTCTGTGCCACCTTTTAGGAAAACCTGTACAATGTCTACCAAACCTTAATCGAATGAATGTGATCAAATCTTCAAATTAAGAAGCCAGAATTTGTGTCATAGGCAAGCAAGGACTTGCTAACAATTAAGCAACCTTATGGATCCAGATCTATATCACATAATGCTATCAGGATTTTGAAAATTGCAAATAGGTGAAAATGCAGGTATAGTTGATGGTTCATCATGAGAGCGTTAATGTATATACCATGGAAGTACATGGTGTGTTAGGGCTACATAGATGAATTTAGCCCCTCCAATGTGGATAATTCCAATAAATACCAAGAGACTTGTTATGATGGACATTACTGCCACAGTATTTTCATTGTGAAAGTTTCTACAGGTCTTGCCTCTATTTTCGAGTTCAACGGGGTGAAATAGTTATGTTGTTCATAGCGCCCCTAACACTAGAATTTAATTCACAGGTGAAAGCTGACAAAGCCTTTTCTGATTACCATCGTTTGCTTGCCCCTGGAGCCAAATATGAAGGTGCTCCATTTAGATTCTCTATCCAATTTTTTATTCCTTGCAGTGTTTGCTATTTTGTACTGTTTTACCATACATTATGGTAAACGTGAATTTTCTGAAATCTGATCTTATCCTGAGTGTGTTTCTCTCATGCTTAGGTAAGAAGAGTTTTATTTCCTTGAAATGCAATAAAAATAATTTTACTCCCTAGAAGGTTATTTAGAACGTAAAACTGCCCCCCAAAAAAAAAAAATGCTTTTTCCCTCTTGAAAAATCCGGGTTCTGTAATTTGTATGCCGGAGCCTTCAACATTTCTTCAGTCTCTTTTCAAAATGAAAAGAAAAGCAAAAGAGAATCTGAAAAGGTGGGTGGTTGATTCCTGTGTTATTAGACTTCATAGAAGTGACTTATCCGCCTAAGTGGCTTACTCAACATGGCCTTGTTCCTTAATGGTGTTGTTTCTGTTTGTTCGCTATAGTGACCTTGTTATATCTGCGTTACAGTCACAGCAACCTCTCCGGGTTACAGATCAAGATCCACACTGATTTATCTAGAGGAAGAAGAATCCAACACTGTGGATTTCATCCTTGATCCTGAAATGAGCAATTCTAATCATGCCAAAGTGCGAAGTTGGGGATGTGACTGCAGTTATATGAGTAGCCTCGGAGTCGTTGACAATTATTTGAAGCCGCATTTCGAGGTCTTTCTTCTTGTAATCGTTGCCCTTTTATTTTTCTTCTGCTTCTGGAGAAAAGGAAACTTCAGCATACGAAAACCGAGACAAATCAGTGGCCCAAAAAGGTTTGTTGTCGTCTGAGATGTCTTGAATAGAATCTAATTTGTAACTTATTCCTCTGTATTAAGCTAAATCCATTCATTAGCCATTTGATTTTGTGCCGCTGTAACTTTGGATACCCGGCACTTGTATCACGTCAAAGTCATAGTATGGCTATGGCTAGAGTATGTAAAATAGATTCTTTTTTAAAGGAGAAACACTCTTGTATTTGATTTGAGATAGAGAAACACATCAAGGCTCGGGGGGAGATGGTAATTTTTGTTTTCGGTTGAGTCGATCTTTCCCCTTGATTTTTCCTCCTCCTTGATAGGGAGTTTCCCACATTCCATCGATACATTATGTGGAGGCTAGGCATAGTGTAAAACGATCCGAACAGAGATGCTCGGCTTATTTGTTCGATTGTAGAAAGACTGCTCATTTTATGGCTTGTTTAAGGCTAGGATTGTTTGAGCTCAATGCATTTGAAATATTTTTATGGGAACTTTAAATGCATATTAATATTATATGGTTTTTGATATAGTAATATTAGATGGTTTTTGATTTATATTAGGTGATTTTCATCTATATTTGCTTTCTTCCAAACTTTTTTTTTTTTTTTTTTGATGATTTTTTCTCTTTGTTCATGGTTGGTTTGGTTTTTTCCTTTCATTAGATATTCACTTCTTGATTGGATCAAGCTGAATTTGAACTAAGAAATTGAATGAATAGGGTTTGGTTGTTTCTTCTTCTTCAGACTGCATCAATGTGTTTATTCTCAATTTCATGCTACTCAAGGTCCGAGCATTGGACTTGTTTAATCATTGTGCTCGGAACCTCTACTTGTTTGTACAACATCTCGGTTGACCAAGGGTAGCACATAGAGAAAAGGGTACGATAGAGACGGAGCTACAATGTGGTCAAACATGGACAGTTGCCAACAAATTAAATGTTGTTCCACCAATTGTGTCAAAATTCATTATAATTGATGTTAAATGAGAGAATTATCTTTTGTTAAGAACGGTATGTGTTGTGACACCATTTGTTATGCATGTATTTTCCTTTTCCATTTGTAATAATCTAGAAATATTTTAAATACACACACCAAACTCTTTATTCAATTTGAAAAAATAAATGATTTTACTCGATAAACAAATATAAAAAGATAATGATAAACAAATATGCAAGGAAAAAAACATAACTAAAATAACAAAGACCATAATCATTTAGGTGATTTGTATTGTCTTGTACAGTGTTTTCCCAAAGAACATTTTCTGGGATTGTTGTTTCTTGAGTTGCAAGATTTGTCTCAACATGTTTACTCTTGCCTCTGAACACTTGGCAGAAATCAACCAAATGCTTTGCGTTTGATAAGTTCCTGACCAATTACCTTACCACCAAATGATTCGAATTAATACGAGATGCAAGATAACTATAAATTTTATTACTTCGTCCACATCCTCATCCTTGACCACAACCTAGGCCACGAACATGGCCTCGGCCTGTCCTCGTCAGCATCCATGAAAGAAATTAGGGTATGTTATAAGTGCTTTAGGCCCAAGGGTGGATTCACTGGGACAAAGTTTATGTTGTTATAATAAGAATTCATTATATTGTTCAGAAAAAAGAAATCAGATTATTAGGTCCCAAAATATCATTATCCTCGTTTAAGATATTTTTGTTTGTAAAATCATATTCGATTTATTAGAAGTGATATTTTTTTTATTTTTTTGAGCATATCTACATCAGCTAGATATCATTATAAATATTGATACACAACCATTGTCAAAGAATTGCCAAAGAGAAGTAGAGAACAACACATAGCCCATTTTATAGGGGATGAAGATTGTAAAATTTACTATGCCAATTGTGCGTATTAATGAGAAGACAAGATAAAGGACATAAAAGAAAAGCAGAAGGGCAAAATTGGTTGGCTTGCCAACTATCACCTAAAAGAGCGTCCACAATGGTGTTGGTTTTTGAGGTCCTGAACCCTACGAATCTCCTACTATGAAGAATGAACCAATAAAATTGATTGCAATGATGTCATGAAATTATCTCCGAAATTGGAGAAACTACAAAAGGAACTGATACAAACCAGTTCAAAATTAAGACTCTTAGAGCATCCACAGTGATGTCAATTTTTACTGTTTTTGCTTTGCTCAACCTTCTGTTATAGAGCCCCCTTTGTAAAAGCTGGCTACAATGGTGCAAATAATTGGACTCGAAATATGGAGAAACTCAATACCGTACTCCCCATTTTATCTTTTTTTATTAGGTAAAGTGTACTGGCGACCTCAATGAAAACAAAAGGTGCCCACTACATAATTTTGATGAAAAAGAAATTGTCTTGAGAGGAGAGAGGAAAGCGAAGAAACCTAAATTGCTCCTATACCGATTGTGCGTTTGATCTTCAAAAGTGCTCACTGGTCTCAAAAATTATGTTGAAACTCATTTTTTTGGAGTTTGAGTTCGATTCACCATTGTAGATGTTCTTAACCAAAAATCATCTCTCATCGCTATGTATTGAACACCAATCTTGTACTGAAAAAAATTGACTCTAGAAGTAAAAATTGAGATAGCTACAAACTTTGGAGCGCCCCCATTATGTCCTCGACACTACAAAAACAGTGGGTCTCTCGAAAAAGTGTTTGCAACCCTATATTTTGGAGGCAAAGTCCCCAACACCATCGTGGAAGCTCTTAATGTAAAATAGTGTACTTACTTTGTGTCCAGGTGCTCTTTTATTTGTTTTACTTTTGCAAAACAATAATGAATCTCATGGATAAACATCCAATAACATTGTAACAACAACAATCTGTCTTAGATTTCTTAACCTAGTCTGCATTCCATTGCATGCTCATCGCGGAACGGGGAATCCATGTCCCATCTTCCCTTTCTTTTGGTTTCTTCAACCAAAATTGCCTGTAGATGTTCACTGAAGGGATAAAAATCGAATAGTAATAGTTTGTAACTTATGTTGACTAACATGTCTCAAACCATATTGTTTTTGTCTCTTGCATTTTTGAATATTCGAGGAGGCTTATGTGAGGAATTTTGCCTTTGCTATCTTTGTCAAACTAACATTGATTCAAGGGCCATCCCTTATCTCTTTGTTTGTCCTACTTGATGGAGTAGTACACTGAAGTAGAGCATTTGTATTTCTCTATATATGTCAACTCCTTTAGGCTCTAACACAAGTAGTCCAGGGGAAACACATAGGAGAGTTGCAACAGGGAGTTCTTTTTCTCATATGTTTTCCAAAGAGGACAAACTGTTCCATGAGCTATTTGTTCCGTAACGCGTTTCCTTTCTCCAAATCAAGTTTACATATACATCATATCGCTAATCAATCTAAGGCAGACACAAACCAGCTATACAACCCCTAGCAGCCTACATATACTCGCACATACAGATTGAGGAGAGTTGCTGGTTGGTTTAAATACAACAGCATTCCGCTCCCTCCATATTTCGTATATGACCACCGCATAAATCTTCTTCCTGATCGTTGCTTGTCCTTTTCGCCCCCTGCTAATCTTAATAAGCCATCGCCATCAAGCATCAAACATTTGAGCTTTAGATTTCAGCTTCAGCTTCAAATATAACAGCTTCAAGACTTGTGAATTAAGGCAACATTCAAAGAACAAGTGCTCCACAGTTTCAGGCTCTTTACGACACAAAGCACATATATCATCATCAACCACATTTTGCTCCAGTAATCTCATCTTGGTTCGAAGTCTATTCAAAAAAGACAACCAAGCAATAAATGCATATTGATGATGATTGTATTTGTTCCATACCAGAATACTCCATTGCATATGATCCCCCTCTTCTTTAAGAGCATCATATCCACTCTTAACACGAGCTCGATCGAAGAATTGACCCCCAAGTCCACACTTGCCCTTGCCTCTTCTAGATAAACCAACAATCTCCTTTCTTAATGTAGTACTCATTAACCCATTTGATCCATAAGCAATCACATTTCAGTTCTATAGTCCAAAAGGACTTAAAAATATAAGCAACATTCCAGGTAAAAGCACTGCATAGGCCAAGACCCCCTTCCCTTTTTCCAGAACACACTTTGCTCCAGGACACCAATGCTCGATGACCATTAACTACAGAACCAGACCGTAGGAAAGCCCTGCACCTCTTCTCTATTTCATCCAAGACAGCAACAGGAATCTCCTTGCATAGCTAAGCAACTTAGCTTGTCATGACGTGATCCTCATAGTAACTTTGTCAACAAGAGACCTGTAACCCTTCACCCCTACGTTTTGTGCTGAGAGTGGAACCCCCAAGTACGTAACTGGAAGATATCCCAGTTCAACTTGCATTGCTTCTATTAGTTCCCTCTTTTTTCTATCACTAACACCAGTAATAAACATCTTGCTCTTATTAAAATTTACTGACAACCCACTCTCCATGGCAAATTGCTGAAGCTCAGCCTTGTTCAACATCACAGAATTTAGTTCAGCCTTACGGAAGACAATTAAATCATCAGCAAAGCACAGGTCAATAATGTTGAGCTTCTTACACTTTGGATGATACTTGAACGTCTTGTATTTGCCCATTCTCCTCAGCCTCCTGTTCAAATATTCCGTAACAATGACAAACAGGTATGATGACAAGGGATCACCTTGCCTAAGCTCCTTTTGACCTTTATACCATCCTGAAATAGATCCATTAACCTCCAATGAACAACTCACAGTCCTAACACAAGTCGTTAGTCTTTGAACCAACAGTTCAAGGAATATGAGACACAAGAGCAACTTTTCTAAGAAAGGCCATTGGACAGTCATAAGCCTTTCGTATATCAAGCTTAATCAAAGAACGTGAAGAGACTTGCTTACTTTCATATGCAAAGGCGAGCTCCTGACATAGCATCACATTTTCACAATAAGTTTCACTTGAACAAAAGCGCTTTGAGCTTCATTGATAATTAAAGGGAGGACATGCTGAATTCTATTGTAAAGCACCTTTGATATGACCTTGTAAATAGTAGAACAACTAGAAATAGGCCGATATTCAACAGGGATTGAAGGGTTTTTCCCTTTAGGTGCAAGATGAATGATGGTAGGATTGACTGATAGGAATGTACAATCTTTCCAGTTGTATAGAAATTAATGAACAAAATTTAGAAGTATTATCCATTATGTTATTAATGTGTTTAGGCTGAAAATTAGGTAGGTATCTGCAGTTTAGGTCAGATGCTGGATAGCAGACGGTCACAGATGGAGAACATTGTGTAGGCCATCAAATATAGGCTACTATAGAGAATTTCGACTTATCAACTATGACATGCATGAGCAACAAAAGACCTATAAATGCTTCAAGATCAAGGATTGAACTTGAAGACGAGGACCAACATAGCAATGCATGGATTGCATCAGATCTGGATGCAGACGAGGTTATAGGAGTGACTAGGTACAGACGAGTCTCAATGGTATTGAGTGCAGACTAAGATATAGTAGAGTGGAATGCAGCAGAGATGATTATCAAGGTTAAATTAGAGGTCTGAGGATCAATCAAATCGAATGTTTGAGGTTCAAAAAATGACAGTACGAGGATCAGAAAAAGGTGAGCTGTCAACATCAGTGAAGACTCACATGTGACCAGCTGTCACATCAGATCTTGTGCGCAAGCCACGGGTTCATTCCCTTAGCCTAAAAGAGGGAATCAAAGAGCTCAAGAAGAGTAATGAGAGATTAAACGTGCAAGTGTGTGAAAATAATCCAAAATTCAAAACTACTCAAGTGAGCTGAATTGAGAAAGAACAGAAGAACAAAAGGTACAGCAGAGTCCTGTAAAGGATCTGTGCAAGAATCTAGGTTCTTCATCTTTGACAAGTTAGCTAGCTTGTAAAGGGTTTGTCTTATAAGCCAAAAACAAGAAGATAATGAACTCACCTCTTGGATTAACTAAATTGGCCACCAAGGGAAGACTCGATTAAGCTCTCGATTATCACTTGATAATGAGTGTTTGAACCAGTATAAATCTTATGTTTTCTATCTATTTTCATTATATTGAGCCTTTAGAACTGCTAGAAATTAAGCACAATTGCAAAACAGAGACAAACTCACATAGTTTGAGTCTCTGATGCAGACTACTGAGGCAGTCTGCAATAAACATCAGTGATTGAAACTAATAATTCAGTTATGTTGCACTGACAAATTTTAAAACAACCTATTCATCCTCCCTCTCTAGGTTGAACCTATGGATCTAACAGTTGACTTCTTGCAATAAAAAACCAGACTAGAAGAAGCTTTTTACAACTTTGATCACATCATTACCTACTATGTTCCAGCTCTTCTTGAAGAACGAAGCCGTAAAACCATCAGCACCTGAATCCTTATTATCATCAATATTCCATAGTGCAGCTTTTATTTCCTCCGAGGAAATTTTGGTCAAAAGACTAGCCTGCATTTCTTCAGACAAACAAGGTCCTTCAGATAAAATATGCTTATCAAACATCAGCTCCGTGTCAGCCTCATCTCCCAACAAACTCTGGATGAAATGAATGAACTCCTCCCTTTTCTGCATCTCATCAGAGATCCATTCCCCTTGTCTATTTTTGATAGACAATATCTGCTTCTTGTGTCTTCTCCTCTTTATCAAGATATGAAAATAACGCATGTTTCTATCAGATGAAGAGAACCACAGGTCTTTGGATACCTGCCTCAAGTAAGATTGTTCCATGGAAAAAAGATACGAATAGGCCTCCATAGCTTCTTTATGTAGCTCTCTATTAGTCTCAGAATAATCATTTCTCAGCATTTCCTGTCTATTTCTGAGCAGAATCTTAGCTGATTCCACCCTAGTGGAGATACCAGAAAAATAAGTACTATGAAGTCCACGAAGGGACTGCTTAAGCATCTTCAATTTCTGCATCGACTGATACATATTACTATCAGAATAGGGTTTCCTCCATACATTCTCCACAATAGCCAAGAACTCAGAGTGAGACCCCTAGGCATTAAGGTACCTAAAAGGAATTTTTCTACGAGCCTCCTCCAAGAATTTAATCACCATAAGACAGTCCAGGTTCCAAGAAGACTGTAGATAATATATAAGAATCAGCCTAAGCCTCATTACTCAAAACTCTGTCCAATTTTATCCTCATCCAAGAATCAAGACCCTGGTTATTAGAACAGGTATGAAAACATCCTACTGCAATAGCATCCTCAAGGTCACAGTTAAAAAGGCATTGCCTCATCTCATCTCAAGGCTCTACGTTGAGGCCAGAGTGACCTATTTTCTCCTCCTCAGCAATGAAGACATTGAAGTCCCCTAGTACAAGCCATGAATTAATAACAGACAAATGTTATTATCCCATAATTGTGTGTGCTGAGCCCTTGTGTTCAAAGCATAAACAATGAATGTAGTATATGTTTTTCTAACTGGACAAGAGGAGAGAAGGGTTGTAGGTGATGACCCATCCGTGGAGAATAATACTGGGCCTGATGGCTCTTGTTGGCCGATAAAGCTGAGGATCTGCAAATTATCCCATAACTGTGTGTGCTGAGCCCTTGTGTTCAAAGCATAAACAAAGGATAATACAGCAGAAAACTTGCCATCCTTTCAACTCATATCACAGTGGATAACTTGATCTGAGCCAGAAATAAACTTAACCTCATAGAAGTCCTTATCCCAAACTACCCATATTCTACCATTTAAGGAAAATAATAGTTATTCATCATGCCCCATTGCTTAAAGAAGCAGCAACACTACCAAACTGTGAGGCCTTCACCCTAGTTTCTAGCACACCCATAAGCTCTAAGAGAAAGATGCTTCTTCGCCTTATTAATACCCTATATGTTCCAAGGACCTATCATTCCAGCAAATCCCCAATCAGGGAACGGGTAGCAATCGCTTGTAACTATTCAGCAATAATTTTCAGAATTGCATCAGAAGACCCAGCTTCACTAGCACCATCCTTTTTCTTGGAGCCCTTCCTACGAACTACAGTCTACTCATTCAAACGCTTTTTCCTGTTTTTCTCAATTCATCTCACTTGGACAATTTTGAATTTGGATTGTTTTTTCACATTTGTACGCTCAATTTTTCATTTAACTTCTTCTTTTCTTTTGAGCTCTTTGATCCCCTTCTATAGGTTGAGGGAATGAACCCGTGACTTGTGTACGTAATCTGATGGTGACAGCTTGTCACATATGCTCCTTCACTGGTGTTGACAGCTCACCTTTTTCAAATCCTCGTATTGTCACTCTAAATCTCAAATCTTAGATATGATTGATCCTCAGACTTCTATCCCAACCTTAACAACCATCACAGCCGCACTCCAGTCTGCTATAACCGAGTCTGCACTTAATACCGTTGAGATCTCGTTTTCACTCAGTCACGGCTGCAAAATTGTTTGAACCCAGATCTGATGCAATCGATGCATTGGTGTGTTGATCCTCGTTTGCAAGTTCAATCCTAGATCCTAAAACATTTGCAGGTCTTTTGTTACCCACACATGTCTTACCTGTTTAGTCAAAATTCTCTATAGTAGTTTGTATTTGGTGGCCCACACAATGCTCTCCATCTGTGGCCGTCTATTCTTCAGTATCTGACCTAGACTGTAGATACCTATCTAATTTTTAGCCTAAGAACACTAACAACATCATGGAGAGTAGGATCATTGATGAAATTATAGATCATTGCTTCCTTTTGAGACTTTCCCAACATTTCATTGATCTTGGCTCTGTGTTTTAAAACCTTTTCTTGTATGGCTTGGACCATCTACAGCGCTTTCATGATTTCTTCCTTCTCTGGGGATTGTGTGATTGTAGTTGTTGTTGTTACCCATGCTTCTGATGCAGTTGATGGACGATAAGCTTCAATCACAGTCAAACCCATTTCTACATTAGAGATAGAAATGATTGCTGTTGTGAATGTTTCGGTTATAACAATCCTTATTGTCAAATGTATTTGCAGTAGAGATATTCTGTGATTGCTCAATCTGCAACCTTCTGAGTTTGACATCAATGGCTTCAATCTCTTTTCTTATGTAGTCCTATGCACTTAGCTCTTGCCTGAGCTGTGCTTGTGGTCCTTCTCTGACTTCCTGGTAGCTTTTTTAAGCTCCTAATATGAAGCTTTGAAGATTTTTCATCAGCACTAGCTTTCAGATACTTCACTGCTATATTTGCATCATGAAGTGCAGCAAACTCTGGTTTCTTTGGTGGTAAGGTCTTTAAGAATGATCCCTCAATTTTTGCAACAGTTGGTTGTCCAGTTTGCTTTTCTATTGGTGCAGAGTATGTTTCTGTCTCCATTTTTATAGGCTGTGTGATAGAGGGCTTCGATACTGTTTTCTCTTCTGAGGTCTGCAGGACAAGCTTCCTTCTTGTCTCCTTCGTTTGCTTCAGTCTAATTGGATGTGCTTTCTTGATCACCTTCCCCTTGGCCTTTTCAGGCTTCTTCTTGTCAGGATGGTATGCAGCCTTTGCTGCAGTCCGCTCCGTTGTCTATCTTTTGATAAACCTATTGACTACTTGTCTATCTTTCTCACATCCATCTGCTTGACCACATTGTATGGTCCTCCTCCGTTGTCACATAACATAAGTTTTTCCTCGAGAATGATGCTTATGACTCTTTCAAATAAAGGATCTTTGGCATCTACAGCCTTTTCTAGTTGATGCATGAGCAGCTTAACCCAATTAAACTTGTATTTGGTAAGAATTGCACACATTATTTCTTATTGTTCAGACGTGATCTGATCTTTGGAGAATTCCCTGGACATAATTACCTTCTTTATAATGTCTACGAGCAGCTTGTGTTCCTTGGATAGATATTTCTTCATGGTTTGTATCCCTTATTTCTGTCTTTCTTCGCTAAGCATAACGTGCCTTCCATGAGTTATCACAAAGGATGGGATACCTCTGGGTCCTTCGTTTGAAACTTTGAGGTCATTTGGATCGATATTGATTTCATTTCGTCTGGTGGATGTGTATGTGATGAATTGAAGGTCATCTGTAACCTTTTCCTTTTCGATGAAATCGAGCACCTCCTCATCGTGTATCCTGCTTGTCTTTTCACAGAAGTACTTGAGGTCTGCGTCTTGAATTAGCTCAAATATTCCTTTCACCTCACCTGATTCATTCTTTAATATCTCAAACTCGAGAACTACTCCAGTCTTCAATTCAATCTTTCTTGTTGGGCTTCGTTGCTCTTGAGATTTGTTGCTCTTAGGAGTATTGGATCGGATGTTGGCTATTTTCAGTGAAATTGAAAGAATTTTCGAGTTTATGAAAGTGAATCGCAAGACTTTGCAAACTAGGGTTTGTAGTATGTTTTTGATTGAAAATTTTTCAGAATTTATACACTTTGAAAATTTTACCGTTGTTATTTTTCAACTAGCCGTTGTGCACGTTCAGTTATTGATTTTACCGTTATGGGATTCTAGGCGTTCAATTTTTAAAACATTATTTCTTTCCAAAAATAGTAATTTAGTAAAGTAAGAAAAATATCGGTATGCATTCCACATGAACAGTAGAGCAGTAGAGCAGTAGAGTATTTTGACCATTTTATTGATTCAAATCAATCATACCCAATTAATCTTGGAATTGAATAAATTTGCTCTCATCAATAGACTTTGTAAAAATATCTACAACTTATTTTTCTATAGGAATATATTCCAATTTAATATGACTTTTTTGCACATGATCTCTGATAAAATGATATCTGACATCAATATGTTTGATCCCGTCATGAAAAATTGGAGTTTTAGAAATTATCATGTCGTAGTCTGCAAGTTGTGACCTCATCCACAGTGTTTGTGCAGCACAACTTCCTGTAGCTATGCATTCTGCTTTTGGAGTAGAGGTTAACACCGTGGTCTGTTTCTTGCTGAACCATGAAATCAGTTTTGCATCAAGAAATTGACATGATTCGCTTGTGCTTTTCCTATCAATTCTACAACCTGCAAAGTGTGCATTTGAATAGCCTGTTAGTATAAAATCTCCTTCCTTAGGATACCATACACCCATATTTGAAGTCCTTTTGAGATATCTCAGGATTCTCTTTACTACAATGTAATGAGATTCTTTGGGATAAGATCGATATCTAGCACATATGCAGATTGATTACTGGATGTCTGGTCTACTTGTAGTAAGCTATAGTAATGAACCTATTATTCCTCTATATATTGTTTAGCTTATTTTCTTTCCACTCTCATCTTTATCTATTTTTATTGCTGCACTCATGGGAGTCTTCATGTAGTTTGCATTTTCTAATCCATATTTTTAACTGTGTTCTTCAGGTACCTGGCTTGATTTATAAAATTCCCACTTTCTAACTATTGTACTTGAAGTCCTAGAAAGTATTTCAATTCACCCATTAAACTCATTTAAAATTTAGATTTTATTAGTGCAACAAATCTCTCACATAGTTTGTTATTAGTGCAGCCAAATATAATATCGTCAAAATAAATTTGCACTAATAATACATGTTCTTTATGTTTCTTAAGAAATAAGATGGTGTCTACCTTTCTTCTTTGAAAATTATTCTCACACAGAAAGGTTGAGAGAGTTTCATACCATGCCCTTGGAGTTTGTTTCAAACCATATAATGCCTTGTCTAACCTGTAAACATGACGTGGATGTTCAAAGTCTTCAAAACCAGGAGGCTGTTCAACATATATCTCCTCTTACAGCTTCCCATTTTGGAAGGCATTCTTCACATCCATATGATAAACTTTGAATGCTTGATATACAACATAAACAAGGAACATTCTTATTGCTTCCAGTCTTACAACAAAGGTAAAGGTCTCATCAAAATCAATTTCTTCTTCTTGTGAGTATCGTTTTGCCACTAGCCTGGTTTTGTTTCTGATGATTATTCCATTTTCATCAGTTTTGTTCCTGAACACCCACTTACAACTAACAACTGGATAATTTTTGGGTATTGATACTATATACCATACTTTGTTTCTTTGAAACTCATTTAGTTCTTTTTGTATGACATCAATCAAGTTTGAATCACTTAAAGCTTCATCGGTTGTCTTCGATTCCATTTTTGACCTGAAACATGCAGATCGGCATTCTCTGATTGTTTCTCTTCTAATCTACACTGGTGCATCCTTGTCTCCAATGATGTCATCTTTTGTATGTGTCTTGATCCATCTCCTTTTGTCTTGATCAACGATTGTGTGTTCCAATTGTTATTGTATTGAGGGTTGCTCTAACTCTGGTGCATTGTTGTTCCCTTTAGTGTGTATAGACTGCTCTTTCTTTTCTGTAGCTTCAGGGCTTTCTCTGCATCCTTTGTTCATTATCTATGCATACACATTCCTCATCAAAGACATCAGCATCACGCATGGATATTTCGGATTCATCAAAGGAAACATGAACTGACTCCTTAACTGTCTGTGTTTTGATGTTATATACCCCAAAGCTTTACTGGTTGTGGAGTATCATAAGAAGGTTCCCTCATCTATGTTAGGATCAAATTTTCCTAGATGATTTTTTTATCATTGTTATGTATGTAGCATTTGCATCCAAAGATGTGAAAGTATTTGATACTCTGTGTCTTTCCTTTTCATAATTCATAGGTAGTTTCCTTGTGTAGTTTATGTATGATATATCTATTTGGACATAGCATGCAGTGTTTAATGCTTCTTCCTAGAAGTTTTTTGGTATGTTTGCATCAACAAGCATTGTTCTAGTCGCTTCTATAAGTGTCATTTTCTTCCTTTCTGCTACACCATTTTGTTGAGATGTTCTATGTGCTGAAAAGTTATGCTTAATTCCAAGATAATTGCAGTAAATATCTACTCCTGTTTGATCAAATTCAGTATCATGATTACTCCTTATTGTGATTATTTCATTGTCTTTCTCATTTTGAACTTGCCTCAGGAATCTAATTAGCAGACTGCAAATTTCACCCTTTTTGTGCAAGAACATTACCCATGTATATCTTGAATAGTTATCTACTACAATCAGGGTATACTTTCCATTTAAACTTTCTACTTCTACCGGACCAAAAAATCCATATGCAATTGCTCTAGTATTCTTCTTGATTCTGATAAGTTTAGTGGTTTAAAACTTAATCTAGTCTACTTTCCTTCTTGGCATGGTATGCACAACTTATCCTTTCTAAATTTTATTTGAGGAAGTCCTTTCACTAGATTTTCTACGGATAGTTTGGCTATATTTTTGAAATTTCAGTGAGCTAATCTTTTATGCCATAGCTAGTTTGTATCTTCAGCACATTTTATGTAAAATCATGTTATTTGTTCTGACTGTGATGAGTTGAAATCTACTACATAGATGTTTTCTTTTCTGGTTCCTACCAGTTTGACTTTTTCGGCGACTTTGTCTCTTACTTGACATGAATCATGAGTAAATGAATCATAGTTTTTGTCACATAATTGGCTAATAGAAAGCAAATTATGATTTAAATCTTTAACATAAGATACATCTCTTAAGATTAAAAAATCTGTACGAAGGATTCTATAACCTTTAGTTTTACTTGTCTTTCCTCCTTCAAAGATGACTAGGGATCCTTCTTCCTTTCTGTAATCTTTCAGAATGCTTTTGTTCCCAGTCATACGTCTAGAATATCCACTGTCCAGGTACCACGTTTAATCCTGTTGTTCCTGTAGTAGAACATTGAAAACTTGTACATGGTACCCACTCGTATGGGTCCTTACTTGTTAGTCTTTGGGATGCACACTTGAATTATTTTCTTGTCTGAAGTCCAACATTCGAATGACTTATGGCCAGGTTTTCCAAGGGTGTAGCATTAGACCCTTGGTCTTGTTGCCCTAGGTGGTCTGCTGGTGTCACCTCTTCTACTACATTATGCATGTGCAAACAGGTTTTTATTGTGGTTTTCTCCATGCAGTATTGGAAGTATTATTCCATAGAAAGTAGTTTGGTATATACTGAGGTCTGTATGGAATTTTACTGGTTTCAATCTTATAATCCAAGAGCTTCTGCACTTTGTGGTGTTCTACACTAGTTTGTGTTGATGCTTTGCTCAAGGATTTAATCCTTTGGGTTTGAGCAGGAGAGACCTTTCTATTCTGCTCTCATTGTGCAGTAGAGGCTAGGCTTTACTCTTCTGCAAAACTTTTGCAGAGGTCTGGTTTGCCTTTTTCTGACTAGTGGTGGCATTATCAATCACTTTAAAATATGAAAGATCATTCAACCAGTCCTTGTAACCTAGACCTGTCTTATCATGTCAGGATTAACCCATATTAAGCATTTTTTTGCAAGTTCAGGGTCTTTCCATTCCATATATCTACCTGAGTTTGAAGCTCAACATTTCTTAATATGAGTGTCTCCACTACTACATCGAGGAGCTTCACCTTTTCTTCTGATTTCTTTAGCTCATTTTGAGGCACTGCTAGGTTATAGTTAATCTCTTCATATGCTAGACTGTAATTCTCTCCGAGTTTAGCAATTAGCTTGAGATTTTCTTTATTTTCCCTTGAGAGGGAAATAAAGCTTTTAGAGATTTCTTGAAGTGCCTCCTTTAATTCCACTAAAGTAGAACTGAGTTAGAAAAATCAAATTCCTGTTGTTTTTCTTCACTTATTTTCATGAGACAGAGTTGAGCATTGGAGATAATTTCTTCATCATTTGAGTATGTCTCACTCCATGTCTTTGTAGCATAGACTTTGTCCTTTTCCTTTCTTCCAACTGCTCCTTTTCTTAACTCTTTCATCTCCTTTTATAGACTGAGGGAATGAATCCGTGACTTATGTGCTTGATCTGATGGTGACAGCTTGTCACATATGCTCCTTCACTAATGTTGACAGCTCACCTTTTCCAGTTCCTCGTACTGTCACTCTGAACCTCAAATCTTTGATTTGATTGATCCTCAGACTTCTGTCGCAATCTTAGTAACCATCTTTTCTGTACTCTAGTCTGCTGTAACTCAATCTGTACCCAGTACCTTTGAGACCTCGTCTGCAGCCAGCCACTACTGCAACCTTATCTGCACCCATGTCTGATGCAATCCATGCATTGATGTGTTGGTCCTTATTTACAAGTTCAATCCTAGATCCTGAAGCATTTGCAAGTCTTTTGTTGCCCACGCAAGTCTTACTTGCTTAGCCGAATTTCTCTGTAGTAGTCTGCATCTGGTGGCATATATAATGCTCTCTATTTGTGATTGTTTTCTCTCCAGCATCTGACCTAGACTGCAGATACCTACCTAATTTACACCCTAAGCACACTAACAACATCATAGATAATACTCCTAAATTTTGTTCATGAATTTCTATACAACTGGAGGGATTGTACATTCCTATCAGTATCATATGAAAAAGAACTTCAAATAACTCCATTCCTCCTTGATATCTTCCTAGGTAGTATCAAATCATCCTCTATATTTCGAACAAAATCCACCTTCATTCTATTTTTCATATCACGATTAGCTGTAGACTTCAAACCAACATGAGTACTTGTCACAGGAATCGTACCTCAACCATATCTGCCCAGCTTTGTCTCCCTGTCTTCAACCTATCCTCAACATACTTTATACTTCCATCAGACAATCCCTTCTTAGAAAGAGTTTCAGGTTTAGATCTCCCGCGCTCCTTACACTAGAAGAACCATCATCAGCCCTCCCCGACATCATCTGCGAAGAAGGAGTAGTCATAGAGGTCACAACCACATCATTCATCTTCTCCTCTAAAACCCCTTTGTCAGCACACCTAGGGTTATCACTCTGAGAAAGGCTCTTCTTTTTCAACGAGTCTTGATCGATTTATGCACTTTCGGAGTCGCTTTTCTTGGTCTATCTCTCTTATCCAAAATCGAAAAGGTGCCGGAGAGAGATCGTCTCAATCGTCCTCGGAGTTATCGCTCCCATATCCGTTCCTTTTATTTTAAACACATAATGAGAGTTTAAGGGATTTGTATTAGGACTGAGTTCTATATCCCTTATTGTTATTTTCTTGGTGTTCGATGAAGCTCTTTTGTACCTTCTCGATTGATTAGTAGATTTTTTCATCGTAGATGACCGTCCATGGCTTTTTTCGTAAGGGTTTCCACATAAATCTCTATCTCTCTTATTTATGCTATTTATATTATACTCGTTGGTGTTATATTTATAACGTTCTTATTAACCCACCTAGATTGGTAATGATAATTTAATAATGACGATAAAATCAACAGATCTTTGGTCATAATGACTTATCATAACCATCAAAACCACATATTTAACATAATTTTCCTTATGGTCCACCAACATAAGATAAGGCTTGTAAAAATAATTAATCATAAAATGTGACATATCAAGTTAGAGTCACACTATGGGCCACATAATGAAAATATTCTTACATTCTTTCACTTGGTCCTGGTGTCTTTTTATGCTTAAATGTTGTGAAATACCGAAGGTGCAACATAAACGTTACATCTTCTTTAACACGATCAATCCATTAAGAAAAATCAATAAAGGATCAAAGGGGTTCCACATCATTTGTTCGACATCGCCCCTTTCTTTTATCAAATTATAGAAAATAATCTAACACGACTTTTAAACATAATGATCCAACTATTATATCACCATTTTGGAAACAAATTCTGTTACCGTTCTAATAAATCATTAGTATATATTGATGTGTACTGTCGCAGGCAAGTCAAGATTAGTCCCCATTAAAAATAAGAAGATAATTCTACCAAAAATAAAATAGTAATAATAATAAGATAGATAAAAATAAGTAGGGGTGGATCCCACAAAAAAATGGTGTCTACTAAATACTAATGATCAATTATGATTTATTAATTATAACCTAAGACGAATGTGTGGGGAGTTTTTATATTTAAATTGTAGATTCATAATTGAAACTAGAGGAACTAATTAAGTAACAAAAGTGATTGCAATGAATTTTGCTTAAGGAGTTGTTAACCGCTGGAATTAAATATAGGGAGGATTCTAATAACTTCACTCAACTTAGGGACTAATCATTAGAACTATTAATAATGAATTAATATTGATTTGATATAAATGGTTTTCTTGTAATAAAGGGGATACCTTTAATCATATTCTCTATAATTCTAACTACCAAGATAGTTTGAATAATTAAATTAATCATCTATCTTATATACCATGATAGCATGAATACTTAAAATAGATAAGTAAATCAATCAAGGAAGATATCAAACATGAATTAATTATAGCAAGATACATTGGTCTACTCATTCACATATTAAAAGATCTTAAATATATTACAGCAAAATAGCTTGGTCAACAATCTATTCCGTTGCTACTCCACATGACCAAAATAGCTTGAATGATCAACATAATCAACATATAACAACATCTAAGTGGCTAATTTGACAGAATAATAAGGTAATTGTAGTATAGTCTGTATAATGTTTACTAGGTAGCCAATCTAGGTAAAATAATACATCAACTATATTAAAGTTTCAATCTTTGACATCATTCAAGTAGAACAAATCTAATTTGATTGATAATAATCACAAATCTCATAATCCCCTTACTTTGTGTCACTATGAAAACTCCTTACTAGCTAATTTACTCAGGCATGAAATGAGAAAGCAACACAAACATTGATAAAGGCATGCAAAGCTAACCATCATAATCAACACAGATTGAATCGAATGACTAAAATACATAAATAATCAATGAAAGTACTTACAATCCAATGAAAAAGGTTTTCAAATTGTAATCCAAAAGCTATAAACTCTGGAAATACAATCCATGCAACTCGAATGAAGAATAAAAGTATTTGACTTCTAATCTAAAACCCTTAAAGACCAATGAACTATAGCTTCTATCTCTCGAAAACAAACTTATATGATGTATTTATAGCAAAATAACAAAACCCTAAGAAATTTGGAGAAAATCTTGTGAAGATCTCGACAAAATCTTCAATTTAAGTTATGTCAGAAACGTTACCAGGCCTGTCACGATCGTGACCATCATGACTGATCGTTCTGGAACAAATTTAGCCTTCGTCAAGATCGTGACCAACCTGGATTTTTTCTATGGATGAAATTGTGCTCCTGCCATGACCGTGACCGTGCTTATCACAGTCGTGACCTGTATTGAAATCATCTTCAAATCGATCTGAAATAATCACAAACGTCTTCAAATGCACTAAACACATCTCCATAGCTCAAAAGATTATAAAAATCTTCATTGATATGCGTCCAAACTACTTCAAATTCTTTAAAATCAATAACAATATGTCGGTCCATCTCTTATCATCTCTATAGAATGCAAAAACCTCTCTTCATACGGTCAAATCTACATAAAAACCATACAAAGTGTAGTATCAATGTCCAAGACACAAAACTAAGTTAAAACATAAAGAAACATGAATCTAAACGTACTAAACAAAACAAATTAGCCTAGAAAATTATTAGTATGTTCATACTCAACAAATTCCCCCAAACTAAACCTTTGCTTATCCCTAAGCAAAACTAAGAAAATAAAGACACAACTAAAAACTTTGAAAAGCTTATAAAAATAACCATAGCTGAGCAATAAAGTAATCAGTACGCAAAACAATCAGTTACACCAAGCACATGTCGAAGGAACATTCATCATAAAGTCTTCCATCTTCCCTATTCTTATCAACATAGATTACCCCACAAATCATCATTTTATTCTGAGCTGTAGCAAGACAAAATGAATTTTGAAATTCATTTTATTCCTCCTCATTACTTCCTTATGCTTAGAAATGCGTAAGACGTGGGTCTTTTCCCAAGCCACCAAGATCTCAAAGGAGATCTAGATTTCGTATTGCATATACGTTTTTTTTTTTGACACCATGCCCTCTATAATGGTGAATATAATATGCCTTATATCTCAAAGGGAAACATGGTTTTTTCACGCTTTTTGCTATCTTGAATTCCTTTAGCAATTTCTTTGCGTTTTTCGTGAATTTCACTTTTTTTTTTCTTTGATGAAAAGGTCTAGATCATTTTCCAATAACCAAAAATAGCATAAGGATCATCATGAAAGATGGGTGTTTTATAAACAAAATTTTGGGGTGCCTATTTACCGTTCAAATCATCAGCAAGGCGCTATTTACACAAGTAAAAGTTATATCATAAGAAAGTAATAAAACAAAGTTAGCAAAGACTTATGACTTCCTTAGAAATGATATTCAAACTATAGATACTAGTGTAACGATCATAAAAACATAATAATCATCACATTACATTGCTCAAACCATGGTTTTGAAAACAAATACTCAAAATCCTTTTTTGTTTGTTTGTTTGTGGATAACACTGTTCATGTACTGTTTAAGACACTATTCAATTTTCTATAATAAAATGAAAAGAAAAACTAAACTAAACTAACCTAAAAAAACCTAAACAAACCCCTAAACCTTAAACTAAAAGAGAATCAACAATAGAAGAGAACATGTATATTTATAGGCATTGATGAAATAAGCATATCATTAGAATTTTCTAGATTAAGATAAGATATATGTTGAAAATTATCTATCATGACAATATTAAATTACCTAAAAGATACGCCCTCCGTCCCCCAAAGAATGCAAGATATATGTATTTTACATTATTTTATACGCATGAATATCAGTCTCATTTTTATATCAAATCGCATCTGATTGTCTCACAATATGTATTAGGTTGTCTCCTAAAAAGCGCTTCGTTTTTCGTCGTTAGCTCGATGTAATCAAATTGATTTTTCATGGCAATTCTAGATCAACCACTTCCAACCATTTTGAGTTTTTACCCACAAAATATTGTTTTAATCTATATCTGTTTATTTTGAAAATTTTTCCTTTCTCGTTGCTCTTTATTTTTACCTTTCCATAATCGTAAGGTTTAATAACTTCAATTGACCTTCTCATCTAGAACGAAGTTTTTCAGGAAATAATTTAAGTCGAGAATTGAACAATATGGAGCCCTCCTAATCGCAGCCGTGTCCCTCAACTACCTCCACTTAAGCCATTATTAGGGGAGCCTAATGATCACGAGCTAGAGTTTGCAAAATGTCTATTATGAGGAATGAAATGGATACCTTAAGAGGAGACATCTCCAGAAGACGAGATACCGAGATCCTACTCTCACCACCTTGGGTCTGAAGGAAGACACATATATTCTTCTTAAGGGGTTATATATGGAGCGTATGCTTACAACTGGTGGTGATGTATGAGCACATTAGAGCTCATTAGCAGTGGGAAGAAGAAGTAAGATGATGTGTTGGTGATCCGATTTTATTTAGGAGATATGACGATGAGAAGTCAATCGTATGGGTAAACCATATATGTGGCTTCAAATTGGGAGGACTGCCTATAGAGTTCACGAGAGACACTAGATCTTTCTGTTGGATATCACTGGTGGTCTCAATACTGTTGAGTTCAGGATAGCCAAAGTGTATGTAGTGCATAACCCGGTGTTTTGGTACGTGCAAAGAGTTCTAGCTCACACTCTTCTACCTGTACGACATGGTAGCCAAAAATTTTGTTAACGCATTCGTGTAATGTTGTTCTTTTAAAAAAAAATCAACAGACACCCTGTTTGAATAACACTGACACATTGTTTGAATAAAATAGTGCATTTGTGTTATGTAAACATTGTGCCCTAATACTATGATGATATAAAAAAATCCAAGCGTGTTGTTCTTAGTTTGTCAATGTAATTCGTACTTCTATTCATGTATTATTATTTATGTTATCTCTCTTCATATAATTATGATGTTTTGATTTTTTTTAAAAGCTCTGTTTGAATAAGCTTGCAAATTGTTTGAATTAAATAGTGCGCCTTAATAAATTAAATAGTGTGTCTGTTTACTTTAATGACATAATCATAATGAAACACGATATAAGAAATATACATAACTAATCAACTTGAAATTACAATAAACACAAATTGTTTATAGAAATATTAATTCAATACATCATTCAAAGTTGTTTTCGTCTTCTTATACAACTTGCTCATTTCCAGGCGCTTTGATAAATGAGAGTTTCCACCATTTTCGTCCGTATTACCGCATCTCTTCCAATGCAGAATGCTCTAGAATGGGCTATCCATTTGCAAGCAAATATATCCATTGGCATACATGAACACCACAGTCGAGATTGTTCTGAGATGCAACCTTTGTGTTGATGTCCAGTTTTGTATTGTACTTATCCTTTTCTTCTTGTACAATTTGGGTAACTTGATGTTTCTTTGACTCTTCCTTGCTGAAGTCCCTACATACTGTTCAGTAGAGTTCTAGAGATCAAAGACTCAACCCTCAAGACAAGAAGGCGCAGATAGACCTAACTACAACATGTCGAATTTTTGTACACTCCTGAAGTGGAGGCTGAACTCAAGAGGCTGGTAGACAAGCATGTCAGGGAAGCGACCATGGAGATTTATGATTATCTCTCAAGGCCAACAGTCGACAGAGCATAACCATCAGGAGATGATGATGATGAATTTTCATAGCTATAAAGCCATGATGACGACATCATTGATGAGGTAGTTGAAGAAGGGATTGAGGAGCAATCAACAACAGAATCATCTATTGCAGAAAAGCCAACAGCAGAGTCACCTGAAGTAGACTCCCCAGCAGAAGAGCCAACTCCTTCAAAAGAGCCAACAATACAGAAGGAAACAACAACAGAGGTATTACCAATTAGGGATATAGTAAAGACTACCATGGAATAAGCCATTACAGACTATGAGAAGACCACAGAACAAGCAGAGTTCACACAAGTTACCACACTTGACCTCACTCCCACACAGATAAAGAAAGTGGTCATAGTGGAGGATGAATCATTAGAATCAACCTCATTGTCAATAGAGGACCAAACTTTAATAGAAAACACTTTCAAAGGTATCACCCTTGAAGAAATCAAAAAAATTCTAATGAGTGACACTCCCTCTGGCAAGGAAAATGTGCAACGTCAAGATATATTCCCAATGAACCTGGATTTTTCCCCCCCCCCCCCTCTCCCCTCTCTCCACTATAGAGTATGCTTCCCCCAAAGCCTACTCTATAGTGGTACATCTAATATTCAGATAAGACCCTAGACTACAGCTAGGAGTTTGAGCCAAAACCTTGTAGATGTCAGAATGATATCAATACATGAAAAGCCATCCTCTACTATAAGAACAATGGGAGAGACTGAACCGTTTATACATCAATAGTCATCTCCATTAGAAACTGCTGTCGAATACAGACTCAGACAACTAGATCAGGAAATCTACAATGTGCAATAGTGGCTAAATGATGCATTCAAGGAACTTCTCAACAGATTGCATGTGACAAGCTAAGAAGACTGCTAAGGAAAGGAGTTTTGAAGACTTCCATGCATCTCTCTCCAAAATGGGTAAAGGATTTATAGATCAAATACAGAGGGCTAATGCCCAAAATCTTCAAGAGTCTGTACAGGCCTAAATCAATTAGGTAGGTATCTGCAGTCTTGGTCAGACACAGGAGAGGAGATAATCTCAGATGAAGAGCATTATGTGGGCCATTAGATACAGACTACTATAGAGAATTTTGGCTAAGCATCTAAGACATACACGGGCAATAAAAGACCTGTAAATACTTCACGATATGGGATTGATCTTGCAAACAAGGGCCAACACAATAATGCATAGATTGCATCAGATCTGGGTATAGATGAGGTTGCAGTAGTGATTGGGTACAGACGAGGTCTCAACGGTACTGAGTTCAGATTTAGTTATAGTAAACTAGAGCACAGCAGAGATGATTGCTATGGTAGGGGCAGAAGGCTGAGGTAGGGAGTGATAGTACAAGGATCTGAATAAGTTGAGTTATCAACATCAGTGTAGATTCACATGTGACAAGCTGTCACCATCAGATCAAGTATACAAGTCACGGGTTCATTCTCTCAGCCTATAAAAGGGGATCAAAGAGCTCAAGGAACAATAGCAGTTGAATGAGAGATTGAATCTACAAGTTTGCAAAAACAATCCAAATTCAAAACTGTTCAACTAAGCTGAATCGAAGAACAGGAAGAAGACGATTCACTAGCCTACACTGAAGAGCATAAGCTGTAATAGAGTCCAATGAAGGATCTATGCAAGGATCTAGGTTCTTCTTCTTTGACAAGTTAGCTATCTTCTAAAAGGTTATCTTATAAGCCAAAAACAAGAAGATAGTAAACTCACCTTTTGGGTTGACTAAACTTGTTACCAAGGGAAGACTGAACTAAGCTCTCGATTATCAGTTGATAATGAGTATCTGAACCAGTATATGCTATTCTACAGAAGAAATTACGTTAAAAACAAAAAGATTAGCATGTTTACAATTTCATGTACCATAGGAAATGCATAATTACTTGATGTTTAATTGATCTTAGAGCATCAATAAATCTTATGTCCTTGTCAATTACAATGCTCTTTATTTAGGACCTTTACGACCAACTGGAGTTGCAATTCAACTTTGTCATAGGTCCTTTGCACATCCTGTGGGAGTTTTGGAAGATGTCTTGGTGAAAGTGAATGAACAGGTTTTTCCCGCTGATTTTTATGTTGTCAAGATAAGTGATGGAAATACTTCAATCAATAGTCATATGCCCCTATTCTACTTAAAAGACCATTTTTAAGAACAGCTAAGACTAAGATTGATTTAAATGATGGAACCTTGTCCATGGAGTTTAATGGAGAAATTATAAGGTTCAACACTTTTATGAAGCTACGAAGCATCCCAGTAAGGAAATATACTCAATATGCTCAATAAATTCCTACATATCATTTGAGGATAAATTATTTGAATTAAATGACCAGGAGTTTATTGAGGTTGTTATGAAATTAGATGTTAAGACTCATATGGAAGAGTACGAAGATTTATTTAATGATGATTTATCTTGGATAGAGAATAAATTGCACGATGAGGAGAATGTGAATATGATTGAATTACCAACTATACATGATAAAATTCAACTTTCTGTGTCAAATCCACCAAATCTTGAACTAAAACCGCATTCATTTGAAATATACTCATTTGGGTAAAGGTGAAAACCTCCCCATAATAATATTGAGCAAATTAACATATGAGTAGGAGAAACCTTTGGTAGATATGCTGAAAACATATAAAACTGCCGAATAAACTTCAGATTGGAATCCTCCTTATTATACACCTTTTCATAAGTCTTAAAAGATTTTAACACTATGTTGAACCTCTCAAAGATATGAGTCAGCGGCTCACTAGACTTGTACCTAAACAAATTCAAATTGTTGTACCGATATATATATATAGTTTATTTTTATGAACATCATTTAGTCCCTTCATTCTTATCTACCAAGGCATCCCAAACTTCTTTAGCAGAAGTACAATGGACCACATGCTCGAACAGATCTTCATCAAGAGCTTGAAATAGTATGTTCAGGAATTCTTGTCTATCGCGACCTTCTTCTTGTCATCTTCTGTCCACTCAAGTTTGGGCACATCCACCAGGACTGTGGAAGTAGCTGATTCGGCCCTCCTTGGGACATGAGGACATGAGCTCTCATAAAGGGCCTAGTCTACAGCATCTAAGAATATCTTCATTCTAACCATCCAATTACCAAATTTCCCAATGTTGGAGGTTTCATACTCAAATTATTGTTAGTAATATTGAAAATACATACTATCATGCAAAACAATCATAACCAGGAACTCTTCATAGAAACAAGTAAAGAATTATTCTGATACGAGATGTAAGTTCGTGATTGTAACAGGAATAGATAAGAAGGGGGGTAATAGGCTGTTCTCAAAATTTCTTTGACTAAAAACTCACTATGCAATGGAAAACAGTAATCTGTGCGAAACAGACCAGAGAAATGACTATGATTACAGTAAACTAGCCTGATCCATGAATCGAATAAATGATGTTTAATCTATCAATTATCCATTTATCAAAAAATCCAACCAAATTTACTGACCTAAAGGTATCGATCATGAATCTATGTCCAACTCTTCTGTCAGAAAGGTAACAAAGAAATGTACAATCTAACCTATTATATCAATGCTCAAATAGTGATTAACCAAGATTCTTGTCAATAGAGTCTTAGTTTTTTAAGGGAGTTAACAATGATTTGAATTAACGAAGATAAAGACAGAAATGAAGAACACATAATTTAGAGTGGTTCAGACTCAAATCTATCTTGACTAATTGATTTGAACTTAATCCATTCTTCCACTTGTTAGTAGTGTACTAACCAAGAAGGAAATCCACTAGATCACCTCGTATCACAGTTCAACAGATTGAGTTTATAGGATCACTCAACAATCTTTATCCATAATCGAATTTCAACGAATATATCACCAGATGATCTACGTAGGATCCACCAACCAATCTCAACAAATTGCCGAAAGAAACACACTCACAGAGTAAGAAGACTTGTACCAGTCATCCCTTTCATCATGATATTCCTGAGAAAACTGATTCTTGATGAACAATTCAAAGTTTTCTTAATAAGGAGATATATATATACTAAGAGAGAGAGAAACTTTCAGCCCTTTGATTCGAAGATGTGAAAAGTAGAAGGGAATTCTTTTGTTGCTTTCTCTTTGAAGTCCTGTGCCTTATATAGACCAAGGCTTGAGGCTTGCTCTCCAATCAACCCCTAATTTCATCTTCAAAAATTCACATGACGTGTCTTTTTTAATTTTGATAGAGTCTTCAATAATAAATAAAGGTCTAAGCAGTTAACTTCTAGAAGTCTAATTCAACACGTCTGATCTGTTTCTAATAATCTATAAACCTTCTTGAATAACTTTGAGAACTGATTTGAACATAGCTGCAATGATTCTCATAACTTCGCTATCTCAGACACGATCACCACATAACCTATAAGTCTTTTCTGTTGCTAGAACACTTGTTCTGTTCAGAGCTTTCACAAAAGATGTATCTGGTCTTATAACTGTCATTCTACTCAGTGCATTTACCATTTTGATTGTGACAATCTGACACCAGTGCCTGACAAAGTATATGTTTATCTTAAGCACACTTGATCACACATATTAGTAATTATTTGATTCATCAAATCTAATAAAGTACTTTCAAAAAGCATTTGAAGCTCTGAATGATAAATTGATTTCAACACCCATTATTCAGCCACCAAGTTAGGATTATCCATTTGAGAATATGTGTGATGCAAGTGACAAGGCTATAGAAGCCATTTTGGGTCAACATATTGACAAAGTACTATACATAATATATTATATCTCAACAACTCTTGATGAAACCTAATGTACTTATACAACAACTGGAAAAAGAGATATATGCAATCATTTATTAACAATTAGGATTTCAAATGTAAGTCTTATCTATTGCCAAACCACCTACTCTGTCCAGAGCTTCCACTGAAGACCTATTGGATCTTATAATTACCGTTCTACCCAGAGCATTTACCATTTTGATTGTGGTAGTCTGATACCAGTGTCTGAAAGAGTACTTGTTTACCTTAAATATAGTTGATAATACATGTTAGTAATCTTTTGATTCATCAAATCCAGTAAAGTACTTTCAATCTTCCCTTATTTGATTAATTTCAAAGAAAAAACTTAGACGGGTGGAGTAACACGTAACACGCCATACATGCATAAAAAAAGATAGGATTCAATTAGATCAGAGCAAGAGGACAAAAGCAAGAAGAAGAACAAAAGCAATGGAATCTACTGAAAAGACTACAAACTTAATATGCAAAAATCCATTAAACAACGCTATACATTAATCTAACATGTACCTATCATCCATTCAACATTCATAAGTGTAACGTAACATGTTGTAATGATTCATTGCATAACAATCAATGAAAATATACATTTTCACGAATCAAAATGTAAACATCCATAGGTTTCTTCATGTGGTTGTCGTTTTGCAAACCTTTAACATGTTTCATCATGTTTGTTCATTACATTGATCATTTAGAAGGTAAAGGTCTAGGGTTTGATCTCTTTTAAACATTAAAACAAACTATCTAAATAGAATTACAAACATTTTGGGTTGAAATACGTAATTTACACAACCATTGATGCTTTATGATAAATTTATAAAAAAATAAGTTTGATCGCAGTTATATGCATGTCAAACTTTGTATCAGCACACATACCCGATCAAAAGGTTGCATTCTTTGTGGAACGAAGGGAGTATATTTCTAGCTTATTCTCCCTCCTTTGGTTTAATTTAAAATTAAGTAGTTATCTTATTGATTGATGTTTCTTTATCTTATTTACAATTCAATAATCTTTTACCTTAGGTTAGAATCTATTAGATTCATTAAATTAATGTATCTTATCTTATAATAATTTCTTATGTTTTTCTTTACATTAAAATAATTTCTTAAGTTAATCACATGTTTTGTTATTTCAGTTTATTCATATCTTTGATCTAAATTTTGATTGATTAAATTAATTATCTTATTTGTTTTAGAAATTAAATTAATCATGTTTTCTTTTATTTAAATTATTACATAATTTTATATTGAAAAAAATTAAGAAATTTCTAAAAATAAAAAAATAAAAAATTCCCAACTATACAAACCTGGAAAATAATCCTCTTCCAATACAAGTTTCAGTCACACAAACAAAACCACCGAAACCCACGAAAAAACCAAAGACACTTTGAAAAGACGAATAGTTGCTCATTCCAAATCCAAAATCCAAATCCAACTTAATCCAAATTATCGCTTGAATTCAATTTAACTCCTCAATCGCAAACGCCGCTCTCTTTCAACAACAAATTCAAACGAAAAAGGGTGAAATTGATAAATTAGAGTTTTGTTGGTCGAATTTTGGGAAGAGAACTGAAAACAATTGATAAGAACATAAATGCATGCAAGAATTCAAACGAAATGATTCCAGATTACACATATTTGATTTGGTAAAATAAATAAACAAACAGAGCGTCTTAATAACAAATTCGATGCATCATGTACCTTTCTCTAGTTCGCATGTGTTAAATAATTAGTTTTATTATATTGTATTCGAATCAATAGAAGGCGCACTGATTAATATTCTTTAGGGCACATTGTTAATGAGCACTGTTTTACTGAGGCGCCCTGTTTGCAATTCTTAAAGGCGCATTGTTAAGGAGCCCGGCTGTGTAATATCAAAGTAAAACATCATTTAAATGAGGCGCTCTGAATTATTTCTTAAAGACACACTCTTTATTAATCAACCAATGAACTATTTACATTGTACAGTCATACTATTTTATTTAACACTGGCACACTTTTTAAAATACAATGCTACACTATTTACATTTCAAAGATGCAATGTTGTTGTTGTTTTCTTTGATTGTAAATTTCTTTTTTTCTCCTAGGTTGGATAATGAGATAGAAAAAATGCCACAATATAGAAGCAACTTAGGAGCACTAATAAAGTTAATGACAAAGGAACCGAAGTTTCGATGCACGAACGAGAAAAAAAATATAGCTAAAAAAACACCATTCTAGACGTTGTTTGCCGTGATTCTACAAGAGAAGATTACGAAATTATATTGCCGAAAAAGTGACAAGTTCATATGAGAGGTTGTATCAAAATACAACCAAGGAGATAGTTCATTTGCCTTCCAAGACAAAGACTTCACCCTCGCACCATTGGATATCAAGCTTATTTGGCACTGTTGGCGTACGGCTTGTTTTTTTCTTCTCTGCCTTCTGTTACTCGACTTCTTCTTTTTGTCCTCATTCTTCATCTTCATATTGTAGCAGTTCATCTTCGCAACAGATTCACAATATATCATCATCCTTAGCAGTCTTCTTAGCTTGTCGCATGCACTCTGTTGAGAAGTTCCTTGAATGCATCATTTAGCCACTATTGCACGCTGTAGATTTCCTGATCTAGTTGTCTGAGTCTGTATTCGACAGCAGTTTCTAATGGAGATGACTGTTGATGTATAAATGGTTCAGTCTCTCCAATTGTTCTTGTAGTAGAGGATGACCTTTCATGTATTGATATCATTCTGACATCTACAAGGGTTTGGCTCAAACTCCTAGCTGTAGTCTAGGGTCTTATCTGAATATCAGATGTACCACTATAGAGTAGGCTTTGGGGGAAGCATACTCTATAGTGGAGAGAGGGGAGAGGGGGGGGGGGTGAAAAATCCAGGTTCATTGGGAATATATCTTGACGTTACACATTTTCCTTGCCAGAGGGAGTGTCACTCATTAGAATTTTTTTGATTTCTTCAAGGGTGACACATTTGAAAGTGTGGTCTATTAAAGTTTGATCCTCTATTGACAATGAAGTTGATTCTAATGATTCATCCTCCACTATGATCACTTTCTTTATCTATGTGGGAGTGAGGTCAAGTGTGGTAACTTGTGTGAACTCTGCTTTTTCTGTGATCTTCTGATAGTCTGCAATGGCTTATTCTATGGTAGTCTTTACTACATCCCTAATTGGTAATGCCTCTGTTATTGTTTCCTTCTGTATTGTTGGCTTTTTTGAAGGAGTTGGCTCGTCTGCTGGGGAGTTTACTTTAGGTGACTCTGCTATTGGCTTTTCTGCAGTAGATGATTCTGTTTGTATGGTAGTCTGTATTGTTGATTGCTCCTCAATCCCTTCTTCAACTACCTCATCAATGATATCGTCATCATGGCCTTATAGCTATGAAAATTCATCATCATCATCTCCTGATGGTTATGCTCTGTCGACTGTTGGCCTTGAGAGATAATCATAAATCTCCAAGGTCGCTTCCCTGACATGCTTGTCTATCAGCCTCTTGAGTTCAGCCTCCACTTCAGGAGTGTACACAAATTCGACATGTTGTAGTTAGGACTATCTGTGCCTTCTTGTCTTGAGGGTTGAGTCTTTGATCTCTAGAACTCTACTGAACAGTATGTAGGGTTCAGTGGGCCTCTTCTTCTTGTTGGCTTCTATTTTTTGAATTTGGATCAGCTCATGGATTTCTTCCTCTATCATGTCATCAACTATTCTAATTTCTGTCCTTGAGCCGTTTATATTTATCTTATACCTTGTGGTTGGTCCTGATGGAATGAGCCTTGGCCTTGTAGCTTTGGATATCCTCTTGATTGTGAGTTTGTGGTGCTTGATGAACTTTTGGATCATAGCTTCCTTTTGAGGCTTACCCAAAACTTCATCAGTCTTGGCTTTGCATTCCGAAACCTTTCCTTGTATGCCTTGGACCGTCTATAATGCTTTTATGGTTTCTTCCTTCTTTGGAGATTATATGGTTGTGGCTGTTGTGAAAGCCCATGCTTTTGATGCAGTTAAGGGCTGGTCAGCTTCAATCACTACCAATTCCATTCCTACATTAAAGATAGAAAGATAGGAATGATTATTGTTATGAATGCCTCAGTTGCGGCAGTCCTTATTGTTAATGTACTTGCAGTAGAGGTGCTCTATAGTTGCTTAGTCTGCATCCTTCTGATCTTGGCTTCAATGGCTTCAATATGCATTCTTGTATAGCTCTATGCACCTAGCTCTTGCTTGAGCTGTGCTTGTGGTCTTTCTCTGACTTCTTAAAAGCTTTTCTGAGCTTCCTGAATGAGGTTCTGAAGGTTTTCATTAGCACCATACTTCAGTGTTATGTTTGTGCCTTGTAATGATCCAATCTATGGTTTCTTTGGCGATAAGAGCTTTGAGGATAATCCCTTAATTGCTGCTACAGTTGTTGGGCTTTGAGAACTAGTTTCGGTCTGCTCTTTTATTGGTGCAGACTATGCTTCTCTCTCCACTTTTATAGGCTGTGAAGTAGGGAGCTCCGATATTGTTTCCTCTTCTGAGGTCTACAAGACAAACTTCCTCCTTGTCTTCATAGCCAGCTTCGGTCTGGCTTCTGGTGCCCTCTTGATCATCTTTCCTTTGGCCTTTTCATGCTTCTTCTTTTCGGGCTGATCTGCAGCCTTTTCTATAGTCTGCATTGTTGTTAATTTCTTTGAGAAATCTATTAGCTGCTTTCCAATCTTTCGCACATCAATCTGCTTGGCCACAGTCCATGGCCTTCCTCACTTGTCAGATAGCTTGAGTTTTTCTTTTAGAATGATGCTTATGACTTCTACCAAATAAATGTTGTCTGCCCTCTACTGCCTTTGTCAATTGATACATAAGAGCAGCTTGGCCCAGTTGAGTTTGTGCTTTGTGAGTATGACACGTATAATTTCTTGCTGGTGAGAGGTGATCTGATCCTTTGAGAATTCCCTTGACATGATCACCTTCTTGACTATGCCTACAAGTAGTTTTTGTGCTTTGGACAAATACTTCTTCATTGTTCGTGTTCCTTCTTTCTGTCTATCCTCGCTTAGCATTACAAGAGACTGGTATACCTCTGGGTCCTTCGTTTTGAACTTTGAAGAGCTATTTGAAATCATTGGAAATGATGTTGATCCCAATACATCTAGTGGATGTGTATGTGATGAAGTCAAGTACCTCCTCATCGTATATTCTGCTTGTCTACTCACAGATGTATGTGAGGCCTATATCTTGAATCAGCTCGAATATTTCCTTTATTTTATCCGATTCATTCCTCAACATTTCGAAGTCAAGAATCACTCTGCCTTGTAATTCAATTCTTCTTATTGAGTTTCGCTGCTCTTTAGATTTGTCGCTCTTAAGAGGAGTGTTAGATCGGATGTTGGTCATTTTTTAGTAAAACCAAAAAAAATTTCAAATTCGTGAAAATGAGTTCCTAAACTTTGCAAACTAGGATTCGGCAAGAGGGCGCAATGGAGAGAGTGAGAGAGTAAAAGTGTTTTTGGTTGAATTTTTTTCCAAATTTATACTCTTTGAAAAAGTTACCATTGCCATTTTAACACTACATGTTGCATAGATTCAATCATTGGTTTGACCATTACATGATTTTAGGCAATCAGTTTTAAAACGTTACTTCTTTCAAAAAATAGAAATGCAGTAGGGTAAGAATAGTGCTGGTCTGTGTTCCACATGCGCAGTCGAGCAGTAGAGCTTTTGGCCATATTATTGATTCAAATCAATCATACCCAATTCATCTCGGAATTGAATAAATTTACTCTCTTCAAAAGACTTTGCAAAAATCTTTGCAATTTATTTTTCTGTTGGAATATATTCCAATTTAATATGACTTTTTTGTACATGATCTCTGATAAAATTACATCTGACATCAATATTTTTAGTCCTGGCATGAAAAATTAGTGTTTCTGAAATTTTCATTGCAGACGTGTTATCACAAAATATTGAAGTTTTAGAAAACATCATGTGAGGTCCAATATATAACCTAGAGGGAGGTGATTAGGTTAATTCGATTTTTAACAATATTATGCAGCGGATTATTGGTCTGCAGACCACTGTTCTATACAGACTACTTGGGTAGTCTGCAGCTAACATTTTAAGGTCTATTGTAGAGGTTCCAATTCTTGGAATTTGTCTCTATTTGGATGTGAAGGTTGATTTCTAACAATTCTAAATATCACACAATGAAAGTAAGTAAAGAGACACAGTATTTATGCTGGTTCAGACACTTGTTATTAATTGATAAACTAGAGCTTTCCCTTGGTCACCAGTGTAGTCAAGCCAAGAGGTGAGTATCACTATCTTCCTGTTTGTAGCTTACAAGGCAACTTCTTTTTACAAGCTTAACAACTTGCAGAAAAGATAAAGACCCACGGATCTTCACACAGATTCAGCAATCTAAACTCTGCTACAGAGGTGTTCTTCTTGCAGACTAGTGAACCCTTCTTTATTGTATTTTATGATTTAGCTCTCTTGAGTAATCCTTGAACTTGATTTCTTTACATAGTTGCCTTTCAATCCTTATTCAGCAACCTTACTTCAATGAGCTTCAACGGTTTCCTTTTATAGGCTCAGGAATGAACATAATAGCATTGCACTGTTTCTAACATGACACTTGGCCGCTCTTGTTCCATACCATCTTGTTTCTGATGCTGGTAGTCCACCATTTCCAGAATTTATGCCGTTGTTGCTTTAACTCAAATCTTCGTTTGACTGACTCCTAACCTCTGACCCTACCATCAACAACCACCTCTATTACATCTTAGTCTGCATGTTCTACTATAAGACCTCGTCTGTACCCGTCCTAGCTACAACCTTGTATGTACACAGATTTGTTACACGTTGATGTATTCTGTGTTGGTCTTCGTTTACAAGCTCAGCTCCTAGAACCTGAAGACTTTGATGTTCTTTTGTTGTTCATCAATGTCTTAGTTGTTTATCCAAAGTCCTTTGTAATAGTCTATGTCTGGTGGCTCATCTGATCTTCATCATTTGCAACCGTCTGCTCTCCAACATCCACATAGACTGTAACTACCTTCTTGACATCTAGCTTATACAACTTAACTACATTATGATTAATACATCTCAATTTTGTTACATCACATCAATTTCTATATAATTGGAGGGATTGCATATTCCTATCAATCTCCCCCTAAATTGATGCTATCAAAAACTCCTATGTAAAACAACAAGTTTATAGCTTTTCTTGTGCTAAAAATTACATTGTTTTTCGTTTTATAAACAAAAAACATAACGAAATAAAAAGAAAGAGCAGTAAAGATTTTAAACTTACCTTTGATGCCTCTTTCCTTTGCTGCATTTTTGCTTGTGTTCTTCCTCTGATTCTCTATGATGTTTGTGTCTTTTAGCAGACCTTTCCCTATCAGAGGAATATCTCCTCTCCCAATGAGTCTCAGCTGGGGTCTTCGACTGCTCTACTGTAGGAGTCCTTCGTGGTTCATCTTCTACAGCTTGCTTCTCCTCCTTTTTGTTTGCATTTAGGGTGGAGGTGAGAGATTCAATGGCTGTCCGCATAGCCTGAAGTTCAAAGAAGATGTTCTTATGAACTACTTCAAGTTTGGTTTCAAGGAGTCCAAACTTGGTGTCATTTATGCGTAAGGTTTCATCAAGCTGTTTCCTTGTGGTTTGCAATTCCTTGTGCAGTTCCATGTACATTTTCTTGAGATCTACTTTATGTGGACCTTTGAATTTGGTAAGATTTGAAGAGCTCAACCTGTATTGTTGAAGGTTGAGGGCATTTGCTCTTTGCATTTGATCGATGATCCCTGCTGTGAGCTTGTCAAGGGATGTTCGAAGATCTCAAAGCCTTGAGTTCGAATTTCCCTTTCATGTTCAAACTCTTATGCTATCGGCTGCAGGGTGTCAAGTAACTCATGGTCTTTGTATAGTTCTTCATCTAATTTTCCCAGCTTGTAGTCGGTAGTGTCTTTTGAAGTAGAGAAGGGTAACCTTTGTGCAGGTGGCATTGGTTGTACTGAAAGAATTTGAACTTCATCATCAAATGCTTCCTTCATGGTCTGGATTCTAGTTAGGGAAATTTCAAAGGCACTACTTCTTGGAATCCCTTGTATAACTTGTATGGAAGGTGGATCTGCTTGTGTTTGTATCTTTTCGAATAAAGAGGGTGGTATAAATAGCAAATTTGATAGGTTTGTAGGACCAGATGAGTTGGAGTTGATTATTCTATCGTGCCTACATCCTTTGTCTCGTCTACATTATGAGGTAGTCCTTGATCCCAGCCTCCTGTTGTTGAGGCTATCATTAGATCTTCCACTGTAGGCAGTTCCTATTCCTGTCCTTCCTCTTCAAGGAGTTCTTTGTGAGTTTCTTCTTCTGCTTCTCCCTCACGAAGATTCTCAGGTTGTGCTTCATTAGTTTGCTCAGCTGCAGGTTGGTAAACTTCAGTGGGCTCATGAACCTCAGCTGCTTTATCTTCATCTACAAGAGTCACTACGTGTGTCTCTGCTGTAGATGCTTTTGTTTAGTAGGCTTCTGCTTGAGACTCAATGAGAGCTTCTTCTTCTTCTTCTTTTGCAGGTTTCTCTTCTACTGGTTCCTCAGCTGCTTGGTCTACTATAGGGAACTCTTCTGCAGTGGTCTCAGCTACGGTAGACTGTTCCTTAACCCTTTCTTTGCAACTTGATCGATGATGTCATTATCATCATCATCATCATCATGAGCATCAGGGTGTGGTTAATCACCACCATCATTGTCATCATCACCTTATGGTTGATGTTCTCCCAAGTCAGGTCTTGAGAGATTATCATATATTTCTTCTACTGTAGCTAGTACATGCTTTGTTAAAACTTCTTGAGCTCAGCTTCAATTATGGGAGTATTTACAAACTCAATTGGCTTGAGTATTACATGTCCTAGCCTGGTTGTCTTCAAGGTAAAATCCTTGAATTCTAGTGTACCATTTAGGAGAATGTGTGCCTCCTTAGGTCTTGTTGACCTGCTGACTGTCTTCTTCTGTAGTTGAGCTAATTGTAAAGCCTCTGCTAATTGACTGTATAGAGAGTCTCAGTTCCTGAAGAGACCAATATTGGTCTGGAAGATCTTGTCTGTCTTCCAGTCCTGGTCGGCCTCTTGATTGGGAGTTTGTATGGCTATACTCATGGGAGTTTTTATATGGCTTGTATTTTCTAATTCATATTTCTTGACTGTGTTTTTCAGGTACTTGGCTTGATTTAAAAAAATCCCACTTTCTAACTGTTGTAGCTGAAGTCCTAGAAAGTATTTCAATTCTCCCATTAAAACTCATTTGAAATTTAGATTTCATTAGTGAGGCAAATCTTTCACACAATTTGTTATTAGTACAGCCAAATTTGTTTTTAAATATCCATTTGCAGCCTACAACTGGATAGTTTTTGGGTCTTGGAGTAAGATACCATGCCTCATTTCATTGAAACTTATTTAGTTCCTCTTGCATAGCATCTATCTAGTTTGGATCATTTAAAGCTTCACTTATTATCTTTGGTTCTATTTCAAATATAAAACAAGCAGATACGCATTCTGCATTTGTTGCCCTTCAAGTCTGCACAGATGCATTTTTATATGCTATTATGTCATCTTTTGTATGTGCCTTAATCCATCTTTCTTTATCTTGTTTATTAGTTTCCAATTGTTGTTAAGTTTGTTCTTTAGTCTATGCTGCAGTGTCATTGTGTGCAGACGACTCTTCCTTGTCTGTAGCCTGTTAATTACATATACATTCCTCATTAAATATATTTGCATTTCCTATGAATATTTCTGATTCATCAAATGATACATGAACTGACTCCTCAACTGTTTGTATTCTTTTATTGTACACTCTAAAGGCTTTGCTGTTTGTAGAATACCCTAAGAAAGTTCCCTCATCTGTCTTAAGATCAAATTTCTGTAAGTACCCTTTGTCATTATTATGTATATAACATATAGATCCAAAAGCATGAAAGTATAGCAAGCTATATTGACTGCTTCTCCCCAGAAGGTTTTAGATAAGTTTGCATCAGAAAGCATTGTCCCAGTTGCCTCTATGAGTGTTCTATTTTTCCTCTCAGTCACACCATTTTGTTGAGGTGTTCTAGGTGCTGAGAAGTTGTGTTTTATTCCATCATCAATGTAGTAGACATCTATTCTTTTTTTTATCAAATTCAGTGTCATGATCACTTTTAATTGTGATAACTTCTATTCCATTTTAATTTTGAATTTGTCTACGAAGCCTTGTCAGTAGACTACTAGTTTCACTCTTTTTTTGTAAAAACATTACCCGAGTATATCTGGAATAATCATCTGTTATGACTCGAGTGTAATTTTTTTTGTTTAAGCTTTCTACCTCAATTAGACCAAAAAGATCCATATGTAATAATTTCATAATTCTAGTTGATTCTAAAGAGTTTAAGGGTTTAAAGTTTGCTCTAGTGTGTTTTCCTTCCTCACATGGTGTAAGTTTCAAGTTTCAACCTAGAGAAGGTGGTGAATAAGTTGTTTCAAAAATTTATTCAAACTTTTGATACGGAATACTAGTTCTTTGCAGACTACTTACTATAGATAACAGTTGGTGATCTACAGGGGAGAATTCAAACTCTTTGAGTTTTATCTCTATTTGGCTGTGATGATTTGTTTCTAACATTTCTAAATACCAATGTAGTAAAGACAAATAATAGACACAGTATTTATACTGGTTCAGACACTCGATATCAAATGATAATTGAGAGGTTAGTTCAGTCTTTCCTTGGTGACCAGTGTAGTCAAACCAAGAGGTGAGTATCACTATCTTCTTGTTTGAGCTTACAAGAAACTTCTTTTTACAAGTTATCTAATTTGTCCAAAAAGATAAAGAACCTAAATCTTTGGCACAGATCTAAACTCTGGACTCTGCTGCAAACTTTGTTCTTCTGCAGACTAGTGACACTCTCTTCACTGTATCTTCACTATTTAGCTTTCTTGACTAATCTTTTGAACTTCTGATTGCTTTACACTTTTTTGCCTTTCAATCCTTGTTCCACAGCACTACTGCAATAACCCTTGACGGTTCCCTTTTAAAGGCTCAAGGAATGAACCTTTATAGACAATACACTGTTTCTGGAATGACACTTTGCCACTCGTGTCCCCCACCATCTCGTTTGACTGACTCCAGACCTTTGACCCAACCACCAGCAACCATCCTTTGCTGCACTCAGTCTACTATAATCTTCAGTTTGCACTCAGTCTCTGCCGTAACCCTAGTCTGTATCTTATACTAAAACCCTAGTCTGCACCCAGTCTCTGCTGCAACTCTGGTTTGTACCCAGATCTACTACCCATTGATGCATTCTATGTTCATCCTCGTTTGTAAGCTCAGTCCTTTGATCCTGGAGCCTTTGACATTCTTTTGTTGCTCGTTAATGCAATAGTTGTTCATCCAAAGTCCTCCGTTGTAGTCTGCATCTTGTGGTTTACACGATGCCCATACATGTGCAACCGTCTGCTCAATGGCATCCAACCTAGACTATAACTACCTACTTGACTTTTAGTCTAAACACACTAACTACTTTATGACTTATACATCTCAGTTTTGTTACATCAATTTCTATACAAATAAAGGGATTGCACATTCCTATCAATCTCCCCCTAAATTGATACTAACAAAAACTCCTATGTAAAACAACAAGTACATTTTTTCTTATCTTGAAATCAATATCAACTTAATTACATTGTCTTAAAAAAAACAAAAAAATTACAAAAAGGAGCAATATAGAAATTTTAAGCTTACCTTTGGTGCTCCTTTCCTTTGCTGCTCTTGTGCCTTCTTTCTTCCTCAGTTTCTTTGCTGCGCCTTCGATGCCTTTTCTCTGAATCTCTTTAGTGTCATCTGCGTCCTTCGTAGGATTCCTACTTGTGATGCCTAGACCTTTTAGCAGACTACTCTCTTCCTTGTTCAGAGGAGTGTTTTCTCTTTGTTGTAGATGACTTCTCCCCCTGAGTTTTAGATGGGGTCCTCTGCTGCTCAGCTGTAAGCTTCCTTGGAGTCTTCTGCTGCTCTGCTTCAGATGGCTTCTCCCCCTTTTCGTTAGCATTTAGGGTGGTGGTTAGTGCTTCAAGAGCAGTTCAAAAGCCTTGGAGTTCTTACTTGTAGTTTTGTTTCAAGAAGACCGAATTTGGTGTAATTTATGCGCATATGTTCATCAATCTCCTTCTTGGTAGTCTGCAGAGCTTCATGAAGTTTTCGGAGTTCAAAAATGTATAGAAATTGATATAACTAAAACTGAGATATATATTAGTCATAATGTAGTTTGTATGTTTAGGGTAGAAGTCAAGGAGGTAGTTGCACACTAGGTTGGATGCTGGAGAGCAGACGGCTGCAGATGATGGAGATCAGATGAGCCACCAGATGCACACTACTACCAAGGACTTTCGCTAAACACCTATGGCATTGATGAGAAACAAAAGAACGTCAAAGACTTCAGGATCTAGGATTGAGTTTGCAGATGAGGACCAACATAGAATGCATCAATGTGCAGCATATCTGTATGCAGATGAGGTTGCAGCAGGGACTGGTGCAGACGAGGTCTCACTGTACAGTATGCAGACTAAGGTGCAGCAGACTGGGTGCAGCAGAGATGGTTGCTGATGGTGGGGTCAAAGGTCTGGAGTTGGTCAAACAAAGATTTGAGTTAAAGCAACAACGACACAATTTCTGAAGTTAGTGGACTTCCATCATCAGAAATAAGATGGTGCGGGACACGAGTGACAAAGTGTCATGTGAGAACAGTACCTTGTTGCTAGGTTTGTTTCCTCAGCCTATAAAAGGAAACCGGTGAAGCTCTTTGAATAAGGTTGTCAAAAAGGATTGATAGGCAAAGAGCCCAAAGCAATTAACATTCAAAGATTACTCAAAAGAGCTTAATTATGAAATACACAGTGAAGAGAGTTCACTAGTCTACAGAAAAACACCAATTGCAGCAGAGTTCAGATCACTGAATTTGTGCAAAGATCGTGGATCTTCATCTTTCGTATAAATTTTTTAGCTTGTAAAAAAAAGTTGTCTTGTAAGTTACAAACAAGAAGATAGTGATACTCACCTCTCGGCTTGACTACACTGGTCACCAAACGAAGACTGCACTAAGCTCTTGTTTATCAATTGATAACAAATATCTGAATCAGTATAAATATTAAGTCTCTTACGCACTTTCATTGTTAAGTATTTAGAACCGTTAGATATCAACCTTCATAGCCAAACAGAGACAAATTTCAAGAATTGAAGTCTCTACAATAGACCATGAAGTATTTGCTGTAGACTACTCAAGTAGTCTACACAGAACAATGGTCTGCAAAAATATAATCCGTTATAAATCAAATATTCAAATCCTTTGATGACAACATGTTTGAAATAGTGATTCATACTACCACTACAAAGGAAGCATGAGAAGCTCTACTGTTAAGGAATAAAGGAACCAACGAAATAAAGGAAAACAAAGAGGATGTCCTAATGCAACAAAATGAATTGGTCTCAATGAGAATCTGATTGCCTTTTATGAAAGGTTCAATATTCTCATCAACAATGTCAAAACTTTGGGAAACACTTTTGAAAACAAGGAATTAACCTAAAACTTATGAGATCTCTTGGTGAAATCTGGAGCACAAAGACCACAACCATAAGGGAATCCAGAGATCTAACGAAGATGTCCTTGGCTCAAATATATGGTGTATTGTATACATATAATCTTGAAGTTGAGCAAAAGAGGCAAATCGATGATGCCAGAAAGAAGACCTTGGCTTTCAAAGCTCAAGAGAGAATTCTAAAAACCATGACAGAAGAGGAGAACAGTGAGACCTCCTTTGCAAGTGAACAAAGTCTATCTGAAGAACTAGCATTGATGGTAAAGAAGTTCAAGAAGCTAATCAAGAAGAGGAACCTTAAAAATAACTTCCCCTAAAAAAAAAGAAGCAGAAAAGGAAGTCTGCTACAACTGTGGCAGACCACGGCACTTTGCTGCACAATGCAGATGACCAACACAAGACTTGCCTGCACCAAAATGCAAGAAAGACCACAACAAAGGTACCTCTGGAAGAAAAAAAAGAGGCAAAGCCTATGCTGCAAAGACATGGAGCGACACAAATTCTGATGATAAAGATACTATATCAAACACTCAGCTATGTCTCATGGCCAAAGAGGATAAACAACAGTAGGTATTTGATCTTTCTGATTTAGATGCTACTATAGAGAAATTATAGGAAGCACTTTAAGAAACCTGATAGGAATGTGCAATCCCTCCATTTCTATAGAAATTGATGTAACAAAACTTAGATGTATTAGTTATAACGTAGCTAGTATGTTTAGTCTAGAAGTCAAGTAGGTAGTTGAAGTCTAAGTTAGATGTCAGTGAGCAAACGGTTGCAGATGTATCCGGATCGTGCAAGCCACCTAATGCAGACTATTATAGAGGACTTTGGATGAACAACTATTGCGTTGATAAACAAAAGAACTCGAAGGGTTCAGAATGAAGGACTCAGCTTGCAGACGAGGACCAACATGGCAAGGCATGAACTGAATCAGATATGAATACAGACAAGAGTTGCAACAGAGACTGGATACAGACTAGGATTACAGTATGGGATACAGACTAGGGTTGTGCTAGAGACTGGATGTAGACTAGAGGTTGCAACACACTGGATTGCAATAGAAGTGATTGCCAGGGTGGGGTCACATGTTTGAAGTCAGTTAAGTGAAGATGTAGTATTCCGCATAAAAAGATTATTAAAGTCTTATACAGCCTATTCACCCATCTCTAGGTTGAAACTCAAACCTTATAATTGGTATGAAAGCCTGACTCTCCAGACTTAACAGTTATTGGAAAGAAAAGGTCACATATTCTATTTGCAAAAAAGTTACTAATAGTTTGATTGTGTGAAGATTATCATCAATAATGGCACCACAAAAGTTCCTCAAATGTCCTAACAGTGGAGAACCTCCAACTTGCTCTTTCGACAAGTTCAACCACTCGAAGCTAAGAATGCTTGCACATCTAAACTCAATTGGTGAAAGGATGCAAGACATTATACTGGATGGACCAAATGTTCCAAATGATGCCAGATCCAAAAGATTCAACAAGAGAAATACAACGACCAAAATCCCTCTGGTCCAGAGAAGACTGAGATCTAGAGATGGTTGGAAGAAAAGTTCTTAATCAAATATTCAAATCCTTAGATGACAACATGTTTGAAATTGTGGTTCATACCAAGATAGCAAATGAAGCATGGGAGGCTCTACTGCTAAGAAACGAAGGAACTAATGAGATCAGGGAGAACAAGAAGGATGTATTGATACAACAATACAAGGTGGTCTCAATGAGATCTGATGAGAATCTAACCACCTTCTTTGAAAGATTCAATATTCTCATCAACAATCTCAAAACCTTAGGACAGACTTTCGAAAACAAGGAAGTCAACCTAAAGTTCGTGAGATCTCTTGGTGAAATCTGTAACACAAAGACAACAGCTATAAGAGAATCCAAAGATCTAACAAAGATGTCCCTCGCTCAACTGTATGGTGTTCTGCATACCTACAAACTGGAAGTTGAGCAAAAGAAACAGATTAATGATGCAAGAAAGAAAACCTTGGCCTTCAAAGCACAAGAGAGAGTTTTGAATCCATGGCAGAAGAGGAGAACAGTGATACCTCATCTGCAAGTGAACAAGATCTATCAAAAAAACTGGCACTGATGGGAAAGAAGTTCAAGAAGTTATTCAAAAACAGAACCTTCAAAAAAACTTTCCCTCAAAAACCAAAGATACAGAAAAAGAAGTCTGCTATAACTCTGATAAACTAGGACACTTTGCTGCTCAATACAGATGACCAACCCCAGACTCGTCTGCACCAAAGTTCAAGACGGGCCACAACCTTGGAAGAAAGGAAAGAGGTAAAACTTATGCAGTAAAGACATGGAGCGACACAGACTCTAATGATCAAGATATCATGTCAAACGCTCAGCTTTGTCTCTTGGCCAAAGAAGATATAAAAATGCAGGTATTTGATCTCTCCAACTCAGAGGCCACCACAGAGGAGTTGAAGGAAGCACTTCAAGAAACCTCTCAAAGCTTTATTTCTCTAAAGGAAAATAAAGAAAATCTTAAGCAAATTACAATTCTTAAAGAGAAATGCAATTTAAATTAAGAGACTGATAATAGTCTAATCAATGCTCATGATAATCTGAAGGAAGCAAATGAAAAAGTGAAACTTCTTAATTACATTGAGAAACACTAAGCTTCAAAAGCAGGTAGATACCTGGAATGGCAAGATCTTAGATCTGCAAAAACTGATCAACACAGGTCAATCCTCCCATAATAAAACTGGGTTGGGATACAATGACTGCTCGAACAACAATGCAGATAAAAAGGTCACTACCGAGGAAGTTGAGCAGACCACTGCAAAAGTTCTGCAAAAAAAAAAAAAAAGAACATTCCTACTGCAGCAGATGTGTAGAAGAAGAATGTCTCTACTGCAGCATGTATGCATAAGAGCCAACGTTTTGCTGCACAAACTGTGCAAAACAGCAAAACCTCACCTGCACCAACAGTACCGAGAAAGAACAATATTCTCAAGAGATCTCTACTGCAAAGTAGCATCTCTACTGCTTAACCTCAAAGGAATTGGAGCAGATTACCAGTACATGCTTATGATATATATAATAATAAGAAGAAGGCAAGAAACTCTAAAATAGAATTTAGAGAAAGGCCTTATGAAGCTCAACATACACCTAACTACTCAGTATGGAATAACCTCTCAAAATCAACTTGGAAAAAACCATAATTTAAGACACACTTGCTCATGTCAAGAGCAACAGACTAAGTGGAGCAAACCACTAAGAAGTATAAGACCAAAGCTCTACTGCTTTATCTGTGGTAAAATCGACCATAAATCATTTGAATGCTGGAACTCACACAAGAAGATAATTCAAGCGTGGATCCCAAAAGCTAACCAATAAGGACCCAAATGAGTGGGAACCATGTCCAAGCTCTTCATGTTTTCATTACAGGAAAAGCAAAAGGGCATATGGTACTTGGATAATGGATGCTCAGGACACATGATAGGAAACAAATCCAACTTTGAAGATTTCAGAAAAGAACAAGGATCTCTTGTCATATTTGGAGGAGGAAAGGTAGATACAACTAAAGCTTATGGAACGCTTGGTACAGGTTCCTTAATCTTTAGAGATGTTGCTTATGTTAAGGGCTTAGAACATAACCTGCTATCCATTAGTCAATTATGTGATAAAAATTATGATATGTCATTTACTTATGATACATGCCAAGTAAAAGATAAAATCACACAAGAAATCAAATGACTAGGAATTTAAAAAGGAAACATATATGCAGTAGACTTTGATTCATCACAGTCAGAATAAATAACCTGTTTCTACACTAAAGAAGCCGAAGATACAAATTGGCTATGGCACAAAAGATTAGCTCATCTTAACTTCAAAGCTATAGCAAGATTATCCTCAGAAAAACTAGTAAAAGGAGTTCCTCAAATAAAATTTAAAAAAGATAAACTATGCAGACCATGTCAGGAAGGAAAGTAGAATAGGACAAGCTTTAAAACCATAAACTCCTCAGAATCAATAAGGATTCTTGAATTATTACATATGGATCTTTTTGGTCTAGTCGAGGTGGAAAGTTTAAGCGGAAAAAGATACACTCTAGTTATAGTAGATAATTACTCCAGATATAAATGGGTAATATTCTTACATAAAAAGATTGAAACATGTAGTCTGTTGACAAGGTTCCTTAGACAGATCCAAAATGAAAAAAGGAATAGAAGTAATCACAATTAAAAGTGATCATGGTACTGAATTTGATGAGACAGGAATAGATTTCTACTGCATTGATCATGGAATTAAACATAACTTCTCAACACTAAGAACACCCCAAGAAGATGGTGTTGCTGAGAGAAAAAATAGAACACTCATAGAGACAAGTAGAACAATGCTTTCAGATGCAAACTTATCTAAAAACTTTTGGGCAGAAGCAGTTAACATAGCTTGCTACACTCAGAATAGATGCACAATTCACCAACTTTATAAGAAAACCCTCTATGAATTATAGAAAGGAAAGACACCAAGTGTCAAATACTTTCATGCCTTTGCATGCATTTGCTATATACACAACAATGATAAAAGCTATTTACAGAAATTTGATCCTAAGGCAGATGAGACAACTTTATTAGGATACTCAACAAACAGCAAAGCATTTAGAGTATACAATAAAAGAACATAGAATGTTGAGGAGTCAGTTCATGTATAGTTTGATGAAAAAGAAACATTCTTAAGGGATGCAAATGTGTTTGATGAGGAATATGCATGCAATGAACAGACTGCAGAAGAGGTCATTAATACTACAGACGAGGAAGAGTCGTCTGCACATAATGAAACTACAGTATAGGTAGAAGAACAACCTCAATAACAACTGGAATCTAATAAACAAGACAAAGGAAGATGGATTAAGATACATACACAAGATGACATAATAGGAGATAAGAATGCATCTGTGCAGACAAGAAAGGAAACAAATGCTGAATGTCTGTATGCCTATTTCATATCTGAAATAGAACCAAAAGTAATAGATGAAGCCCTAAATGATCCAAACTGGGTAGATGCTATACAAGAAGAACTAAATGGCTTCGAAAGAAATGAGGTATGATATCTCACACCAAGACCCAAAAACTATCCAGTTGTAGGATACAAATGGGTGTTTAGAAACAAGTCTGATGAAAATGGAACAGTTATAAGAAATAAGGCTAGATTAGTTTCTAAGGGATACTCACAAGAAGAAGGAATTGATTTGGAAAAAACCTTTGCACCTGTAGCAAGATTAGAAGCCATAAGAATGTTCCTTGCCTATGCAGCATATCAAGGATTTAAAGTCTATCAAATGGATGTAAAAAAAGCATTCCTAGATGGAAAGCTGGAAGAGGAAGTTTATGTTGAGAAACCTCCTGGCTTTGAGGACTATATTGAAAGCATGTATATAGGTTAGATAAGGCACTATATGGGCTAAAACAAGTACCTAGGGCATGGTATGAAACTCTCTCAACTTTTCTCTGTGATAATAAATTTGAAAGTGGTAAGGTAGATACCACTTTGTTCTTGAAGAAGCATAAGGAACATATATTGTTAGTGCAAATCTATGTTGATGATATTATATTTGGTTGCACTAATGATAAGCTTTGTGAAAGATTTACAGAACTAATGAAATCCAAATTTCAAATGAGTTTAATCGGGGAACTAAAATATTTCCTAGTACTACAAGTATAGCAACTAAAGAGTAGAATCTTCTTAAATCAATCCAAATACTTAAAGAACACAATTAAAAAGTATGGATTAGATAGTGCTAGTCATATGAAAACCCCTATGAGCACATCAATTAAAATAGATAAAGATGAACTTGTAAAGAAAATAAATCAAACAATGTATAGAGGAATAATAGGATCATTATTATACCTTACTGCAAGCAGACCAGGCATTCAATATGCATTTTGTGTCTGTGCAAGATGTCAATCTGATCCCAAGGAATCCCATTACACAGTAGTAAAGAGAATCCTGAGATATCTCAAAGGAACTCCAAATCTTGGTGTATGGTATATCCTTGGGAATCAGATTTTACACTGATGGGTTTTTCAGATGTAGATTTTACAGGATGTACGGTTGAGAGGAAGAGCACAAGTGGATCATGTCAATTCATTGGAGCAAGGTTAATATCATGGTTCAACAAGAAGCAGACTACTGTGTCTACCTCTACTGTAGAAGCCGAATACATTGCTCCTGGTAGCTGTGCTGCACAAATACTATGCATGGGTCATAACTTGCAGACTACGATATAATACTCTCTACTATGCATGGGTCATAACTTGCAGACTACGATATAATACTATGCATGGGTCATAACTTGCAGACTACGATATAATACTATGCATGGGTCATAACTTGCAGACTGCACGAAATCGAAATCCTAACCTTCTGAAAATTCTTAAAAATTCAATTTCTAAACACTGCAATTCCTTCTAATTACTTTGAAAATGGCCAACACACCTTCGAGCTCATCAAAGAAAAGCCATAAGTCCTAGGAATCATAGAGGAGTCCGACAAGAAAGATTGAACTTCAAACCGGCGTAGTGTTCGATTTCAATACAATTTGCAACGTTTAAGAAGAGGTCAAAGACATAACTGACCTGATTGAAGAGGCTGGACTCAAGTCTCTATGTGAACGCACAAGGAGTATATATGATGATGAAGTTCTGGACTTCATCAAAAAGGGGCAAGTTGGAGACAATCTGCAGCTGATTTCATACACCTCTACTGCATGAGGAATCTCAATCTACACGAATCCTGATGACTTTGAACAATACTTCAATCTTCCAAATGAAGATTCAAGGGTCATTCCACCATATGTTGTGAAACTAGGAAGGCAAGCAATGCTCAGTCAAGAAAGATGGAACGAAGGGATAAGAACAATGAAGAAGTTCTTATCAAAGGAGCACAAGTTACTTGCTGACATTGTGAAGAAGGTCATCCTCTCCAGAGAATTTAGTAAGGATCAGATTACCACTGATCAACAAGAGATCATGTGTGCAATTCTCAAAAAAACCAGAGTCAACTGGGCCAGTTTATTCATGTATCAACTTGCCAGATCAGTAAAAGCCAAACAATCGCTATTCGGAAGGATAATCGGCATCCTTCTCAAACAGAAGTTCAAGCTTTCGAGAAGGAAGGAAGGCCATGGAACCAGTTCAAACAAATTAATGTTAAGAAGATAGGCGAGGTGCCTTTATGACTCACAAAGAAGACTGCAGCACTGCAGACCCTGATCAAGCCTGCAGACCATCCACAGAAGTCTACAGAAGTGCAGACGAGACGGAAGCGAAGCAGACAACTGTAGTAGTGCAGACAACTGCAGTATAGACAAGATCTGTAAAGAAGCATATCAAGAAGATGCCAGCTCAACAAAAATTAAAGAAATGAAGAGTAACAAAGAGGAGAATTATTGTGCACACCTCCGAAGAAGAAACTGAATCAGATAAACCTGTTGTAGAATCAATCACCATAGAGGAGAAGGAAACACAGTCTACAATAGTGCAGACTGAGGAAGCCATTGAGCAATCTACAATAGTATAGATTGGGCAAATAACTGAGCCATTTTTCTCAAGAATCCCACCGAAAGTACCAGAAATTGCCACTCTTCATGATGCAAATATGGCAATTCAATTCCTGAAGGCAGGAGCAGATGAAAATCTGAAGAACTTGATCTTGGAAGCCCAAGCAAGCTTTTAGGAGATAAGAGAAGGTCCTCGAGCTGAGTTTAGACAAAGACTCACCGCAAAAGGCTATACCCATGACAAAATAAGGGAAATAGAGGCCAAAATATCAGCCCTACAGACGGAACCAACCTCACTTATCTCTGCTGCACCCACTCTCACTATCACACCTCTTGCAGCAGAGCCAACAACAACAACAGCAATTGTTCCATTCTTAAGCAGTGGAATGGAAACTTCAATAATTGCAGGTTACCAACCAGCCACTGCAACTGTTGCATGGACAATGACAACATCCATAACTCAGGAAAAGCCTTCTCCTGAGAAGATCATTAAAACAGTCATTGAGACGGTCAAGGCAGTCGAAGCAAGTTTTCTGCAGCAAAAAGTCAGAGACACTCAACTCCTTGTAGAAAGGAAACAATCGAAGATGCAGTAAAAGGCCCAAAGCGACAAATTGATTCAGGAGTTTATATCACAGTACAATATGCCAATCAAGAGACCAATACCAACACCAATAGCATCTGCAAGGACAACCAAACCAAGAAGAATAACAAGGTCAGCAAGACCAAAGTTGATTCCCCAAGGACCCAAAACATTGTACCAAATCAATCCATACCAATCCCAGACATTGATTGGCGACATAACTGGAATGACAGAATGGGAGATTCATCAAATGGTTGAATTTCAAAAGAAGGAGGTCAGTAGGTCAACAAGACCCAAGGAACCTCACTTTCTGATCAGTGGAGCTCTTGAATACAAGGATTCCACCTTGAAAACAACAAGACTCAGACATGCCCTCCTCAGACACATTGAGTTTATAAACACACCAGAAGTCGAGGCTGAGTTGAAAAGGATCTTGGTAAAACATGTCAAAGCTGCCACCGAAGCGGTATATGAATATCTCTCTCGACCTGATCTGGGAGAATATCAACCATTAGGTAATGATAAAGGTAATGAACCATAAGCAGACCTTCATGATGATAAAGATGACATGATTGACCAAGTGGCTACTGAAGAAGTACAAATGCAGATGACTGAAGCTGAGCTAGTTGAAGAAACTCCTACAACAAAAGAAGTTGCAAATAAGATGTCTATAGCTGAAAGAGATGCCACTCCAACTGCCACCCAAGAAGAACCAATAGCTGAGGAACCAGTAGCACCAGTAACTGTAGAAGAAGGTCATGCTGAGTTCTCAACTGATGAATCTGTTGCAAAAACACCACTGATCATTGCTCTTGCAGCAAAAGAGGCACATGATGATGATGCAGATAAAGGACAAGCCACTCAACAACACATAGAAGAACTCCCTGACGTTGAGGAAGACTCATCTGCAACTAAAGTCACATCCATAGAAGCCCCCATAAATACAGAAGAGTTCACTGTCCCTGCAACCAAGACAAATGATGCAGACGACTTCAACCTAATTGTAGCAGAGGAACAACAAGTAATTCCATCACAAGACATTCAACACATTGTATTTACTTCACCATCTATATTTGAGCTAGCACAAATGGCACCAAATATACCCTCTGTAGTCCTGGATCCAATATATAGTGATACCTCAGCAACCAAAATGACACCAACTGCAATCAAAGACCTCAAGGAAGCGTTTGAAGAACATGAAGTTTAGATTTTCTCTATTCAACCACATCAACAAGGTGAAAGAATCCCCTCTTCACCCTCAGAAGACACCAAATAGTACAGACTATGCCAGTTCGATCAAGAAATCTATGGAATGCACTCCTAGATGAGGATTGCCTTTCACGATCTACTCAAAACTCTGGAGCCAATTGCAGTATACTTAGAAGAAGAAAAGGAGATCAGAAAAAGCACCTTTGATGATTTTGGAGATACACTAAAGCATCTAGCAACAGGATTCATTGATGAGATGAAGCAAAATAGATCAGTAAATCTTCACAACCAAAGAATCAACACCTCCAACTTCAACAAATTCAAGAGGCAACAAACTTCTGAACTACAAAAGCTTCATGACGCTGTGCAGACCACCAAGCTGTAGATTGATGAGCATATGTGAATCAATGATATCAAATCTAGTGTCCTTGAAACCAAACTGCAAGTAGTTCAGAGAAACATCTTCTCTGAACTCAAAGGTGTCTGCACGACTCTTGAAGTACTAACCTCCACCCTCAATGATAACAAAAAGGGGGAGAAGCTATCTGAAGTAGAGCAGCAGAGGTCTAAGCCTGAGAAACTATCTGAAGTAGAACAGCAGAGGTCTAACCCTACAGATGAGCAGCAAAGGACCTCCTCTAAGACTCAGGGGGAGAAGTCTTCTACAGCAAAGATGAGAAGTTTCCTTGAGCAAGGAAAGGAGCCTAAGAGGTCTAAGCATCATAAGGAAGAATCCTATGAAGAAAGCAGAGGACACTTCAGAGATTCAGAAGACAGGCATCGAAAGCGCAGTAGAGAAAGTGAGGAAGAACGAAGATACAAGCGCAGTAGAGGCAAAGAGCATCAAAGGTAAAACTCAGATTGCTCATTTTTAATTATGTTACGAATAATGTAATTAAGTTGAACTTAGTTTCAACAAGATGTATTTAATTAGTTAGAAAAAGTAGTGTACTTGTTCTATTACATAGGAGTCTTTGTTAGAATCAATTTAGAGGGAGATTGATAAGAATGTGCAATCCCTCAATTTGTATAGAAATTGATGTAACAAAACCTAGATGTATTAGTAATAATGTAGTTAGTGTGTTTAGTCTAGAAGTCAAGTAGTTAGTTGAATTCTATGTTAGATGTCAGTGAGTAGAAGGTTGGAGATGTATCATGATCGTGCAAGCCACCTGATGCAGACTACTACAGAGGACTTTGGATGAACAACTATTGCATTGATAAACAACAAAAGAACTCGAAAGCTTCAGAATGAAGGACTGAGCTTGCAGACGAGGACTAACATGGCAATGCATGAACTGAATCAGATCTAAATACAGACAAGAGTTGCAGTAGAGACTGAATGTAGACTAGGATTGTAGTATGGGATGCAGAGTAGGGTTGTGGCAGAGACTGGGTGCAGACTAGAGGATGTAGTAGATTGGAGTGCAATAGAGATGATTGCCAGGGTGGGGTCACAGGTTTGAAGTCAGTCAAGTGAAGATTTGAGTTAAAGTAGCAACAACACAAATTCTGGGGATAATGGACTGCCAGTATTAGGAACGATATGGTGGGGAACACTAGTGGCAAAGTGTCATTCAAGAAACAGTGTGTTGTCTGCATAGGTTCGTTCCTTGAGCTTTAAAAGGGAACCGGTGAGTTTTATTGAGGAGAGCTATTGAATAAGGTTTGAAAGAAAAAGAGTACAAAGCAATCAAGACATTCATAGATTACTCAATAAACCAAATCATGAAGATATAGTTGAAAGTGTCATTAGTCTGCAGAAGAACAAGTCTTGCAGTAGAGTCTAGAGTTTGGATTTATGCAAAGCATCTAGGTTCTTTATCTTTTCTACAAGTTAGACAACTTGCAAAAAGGAAGTTTCATGTAAGCTCAAACAACGAGATAGTGATACTCATCTCTTGGCTTGACTACACTGGTCACCAAGGGAAGACTCGATTATCATTTGATATCGAGTGTCTGAACTAGTATAAATATTATGTCTATGTATTGTCTTTACTGCATTGGAATTTAGAATTGTTTCTAACAAATCATCACAGCCAAACTGAGATAAACTTAAAGAGTTACAAATCTCTACTGCAGGCTAACAATTGTCATCAGCAGACTACCTAAGTAGTCTGCATAGAACAATAGTCTGCACAGAATTAGTATTCCGCATAAAAAGATTATTAAAGTCTTATACAACTTATTCACCCTTCTCTCTAAGTTGAAACTCGAACCTTACAAAACCTATGAGAACTTTATTTCCCTTTAAAAGAAAAATAAAGAACAACTTAAGTAGATTGCAAGTCTCAAAGAGAAGTGCAATTTAACAAATAAAGAGACTAATAATAGTCTAATCAATGCTCAAGATGAACTGAAAGAAGCTAATGAAAAGGTGAAATTTCTCAATGCGGTAGTGGAAACACTTACCTTGAGAAACACTGAGCTTCAAAATAAAATAGATGCTTGGAATGGTAAGACCTTATGTTTGCAAAAGATGCTCAACGCAGGTCAATCCTCCCATGATAAAACATGGCTAGGATATAATGTCTGGTTGCACAATGATGCAAACAAAAAGGTCATTACGAAAGAAGCAAAGAAGACTACTGCAAAAGCTGTGCAGAAGAGAAACATCTCAACTACATGAGATGTGTAAAAGAGGAATACCTCTACTACAGTAGGTGTGCACACGAGTAAAACCTCTGCTACACGAACTGTGAAAAAGAAGAGTCTATATAAGAAATCTCAACTTCAAAGTAAGATCTCTAATGCTCAAATCCAGAAGCGCTAGAGCAGAACACCAGTATGAATTGATGAAAAGTATCATAATATGCAGAAGGCCAAGAATCTCAAAAATAGATTTAATGAAAGGATTTATAAAGCTGAGTATGTATCTAACTACTCAGCATGGAACAAGTTTTTTAGAACAAATTGGAGAAAACCATACTCAAGTCACATCTGCTAGTGTCAAATAAAAATAGACACAATGGAGCAGACCACTAATAAGCACAATACCAAAGGTATACTTTACCTGTGGCAAACTTGACCACAAGTCTTTTGAATGCTAAAATTTTCACAAGAAGATAATTCAATTGTGGGTTCCAAAAGCTAACCAATGATGACCCATATAAGTGGATATCATGTACAAGCTCTCTATGTTTTCAATATAGGAAAAACAAAGGGCATATGGTATCTGGACAGTGGATGCTCAGGACACATGGCAGGGAATAAATCCATCCTCCAAGATTATAGAAAGGAACAAGGACCCCTTGTTATATTTGGAGGAGGAAAGGTAGGTACAACTAAAGGTTATGGAACCCTTGGTACAGATTTCTTAATCTTTAGAGATGTTCCTTATGTTAAAGGCTTAGAACATAACTTGCTATCCATTAGTCAATTGTGAGATAAAAATTATGATGTGTCATTCACTTATGATACATGTCAAGTAAATGATAAAATCACACAAGAAGTCAAATTACTAGGAGTAAGAAAAGGAAACATTTATGCAGTAGACTTTGATTCATCACAATCATAACAAATAACATGTTTCTATACTAAAGAAGATGAAGACACAAATTGGCTTTGGCACAAAAGATTAGGTCATCTTAATTTCAAAACAGTAGTCAGATTATGCTCAGAAAACCTAGTAAGAGGATTTCCTCAAATAAAGTTTAAAAAGGATACACTATGCAGACCAGGCAGGAAGGAAAGGAGACTAAAGCAAGCTTTAAACCCTTAAACTCTTCAAAATCAACTAGAATTTTGGAATTGTTACATATGGATCTCTTTGGTCCAATTGAGGTAGAAAGCTTAAACAGAAAGAAATACACTCTACTTATAGTAGATGATTATTTCACATATACTTGGGTAATGTTTTTACATAAAAATAGTGAAACTTGTAACTTGTTGACAAGGTTTGTTAGACAAATTCAAAATGAAAAAGGCATAGAAGTAATCACAATTAAAAATGATCATGGCACTGAATTTGATCAAACAGAAGTCGATGTCTATTGCAATGATCATGGAATTAAACGTAACTTCTCAGCACCTAGAACACCTCAACAAAATGGTATGGCTGAGAGGAAAAAATAGAACACTCATAGAGGCAAGTAGGACAATGTTTTCTGATACAAACTTATCTAAAAGTTTCTTGGCAGAAGAAGTCAATACAGCTTGCTATACTCAGAATAGATGCAGAATTCACAAGCTTTATAAAGAGACTCCCTACGAATTATAGACAGGAAAGACACCAAGTGTCAAATATTTTCAGTCTGTGTTTGTGCAGTCTGTGTTTGTGCAAGGTATCAATACGATCCCAAGGAATCCCACTGCATTCTAGTAAAGAGAATTCTGAGATATCTCAAAGGAATTCCAAACCTTGGTGTATGGTATCCAAATGAATCAGATTTTACACTAACATGTTTTTCAGATGCAAACTTTACAGGTTGTAGGGTTGACATGAAAAACACAAGTGGAGCATGTCAATTTATTGGTGCAAGATTGATTTTCTAGTTCAGCAAGAAGTAGACTACAGTGTCAACCTCTACTGCAGAAGTAGAGTACATAGCTACAGGAAGCTGTGCTGCACAAATATTATGGATGAGATCACACCTAGCAAACTACGATATGATATTCTCTGAAACCTTTATATTTTGTGACAACTCATCTGTAATGGTAATTTTAGAAAATCCAGTTCTTTATTCAAGAACCAAGCATATTGATGTCAGATATCACTTTATCATGGATCATGTGCAAAAAGGTCATATTAAATTGGAATATATTCTAATAAAAAAACAAATTACAGATATTTTTATAGAATCTCTCGATGAGAGTAAGTTTACTCAATTTAGAGAAAAATTGGGAATACTTGATTTAAAACAGTGAAGCTAGCCAAAATGCTTTACTGTTCTACTGCACATGTAGAAAGCAGACTAGTATTATTTTTAATACAGACTACCATTATTGCTTTACTTCTTTACTGATTGGCTCACAAGTGGTGAGCAGACTATAAGTAATATTGCTCTGCTGCATCTATTTTAGGAAAAAAATTTTAAACATTACAAAACTGATTTCCTAATATTACGCAACGGTCAAATCATGGCTCGCATTGCGTAACGTCTAGAAAATACTGTAAACGGTCATAATTTTACAACGAGTATAAAAACTGAAAATTTTCAATTGTAACACTTTACTCTCTTATAGTATATATATATATAAAAGAACGCTATCATTCTCTCTTTAACCATTCGAGCGCTCTACTGCACGAAATCGAAAATCCTAACTCTCTGGAAATCTTTCGAATTCAATTTCTAAACTCTACAATTCTTCAAAATCTTTTGAAAAAATGGCCAACATACCCTCAAACACATCTCAAAAGAGCCTCAAGTCATCTGAAGAACAAAAGAGCCCCATAAAGAAGATCGAACTGCAGACTGGAGTCATGTTCGATTTCAACAGTTCATGAGAAAAATCATATGAAATAAAAGAAATTGTTGACTTGATTGAAGAGGCTGGACTCAACTACTTATGTGAAAGAACTAGCAGGACATATGATGATGAAGTACTGGACTTCATCGGAAAGGCGAAAGTTGCAGACAACCTGTAATTGAATACACATACCTCTACTGCAAAGAAGATTGCAGTTTCCATAGAAGGAGATGATTTCGCATAATTCTTTAATTTGATAAATGAAGGCTCAAGGATCATTCCACCAAACACCAAAACAACAGGAAGGCACGCGATGCTAACCAAACACAAGTGGAATGAGGGTATACGTACAATGAAAAAATTTCTATCAAAGGAGCACAAGCTGCTCGTAGACATAGTGAAGAAGGTAATACTCTCAAGGGAATTCAGCAAAGATTAGATCACAACTGATCAACAGGAGATCATGTGCGCTATCCTCACTGAATACAAAGTCAACTGGGCTCAATTGCTCATATATCAAGTTGCCAAGACTGTACAATCAAAGCAATCGTTGTTTGAAAGGATAATCAGCATCCTTCTCAAACAAAAATTGCAACTATCTGAAAAAGATGAGAGGCCATGGATAGTGGCCAAGCAGATTAATGTCAAGAAGATAGGCAAGCAGCCTATTGGACTAACAAAGCAGACTAGAGCACTGCCAACCACTATCAAATCTACATACCACGGTCAAGTCTGCCGAAGTACAGACGAGAAGAAAGGCTATGCAGACGACTACTACAGTATAAACAAGATCAGCAACAAAGCAGATCAAGAAAGTACCAGCAAGAAAAGCTCAACCACCTAAGAAAAAGATACAAAGGGTAACAAGAAGAAAGGTAATTATGCAAGCCTCAGATAAAGAAACCATCTCTGATCACCTGGCTACAGAGCCAACTCTTATGGAGGTGGAAGTACAATCTATAGAAGTACAGACTGGGCGCATTGCTAAGCCCTCATCCTCAAGAATACCTCCAAAGCCATTAGAATTAGCAGCACTCCATGACGCCAATGTGGCATTAAAATTCTTGAAGGCTAGAATAGATGAGAACCTTCGAAGTCTAATATTGGAACTCAAAAGAGTTTGATATTGGTGCAAACTAGTGAAGGACCTCGAGTTCAGTTCAGACAAAGGCTTGCTGCTGAAGGATACACAGAGAATGAGATAAGGGAAATAGAATCCAATCTCATAGCCTTGTAGACTGGATTAGCTCAAGCTACCTCTACTGCACTTTCTCTTGCAATAAGAACTACTGTAGCAGAGCTAACAACAACAGTAATTATTCCATTCACTAGTAGTGGAATGCATATCTCTACGATTATAGAAGATCAACCAACTACTGCAACAGAAGTCTGGACAACCACTACAACAACAGAGGTGAGACCTTCCCCAGAAAAGGTCATAGACACAGTTCTACAAACGATACGAGCTATAGAAGAAAAAGCTCGACTGCTAAGGACATTCTCTCCACTACTTGGCCAAAAGAATCAAGCTAAGTCGTACTATAAAGAAGAAAGGGAAGGCATCATTCAGGAGTTTGTAGCACAATAAAAAGCTTCCAATCAAAAGGCCAGTAAGGACTAGAAGGCAAAAAAAAATCTTCCATATTGAAACTGGCTCCCTCAGGACCTAAGACTCTTTACAGAGTCAATCCAGATGGATCTCATACTTTGATTGGAGAATCCGACAGGATGATAGAAGAAGAGGCCGTACAACTAGCTCAACTATAGAAAAAGACAGCCAACAGGTCAACAAGACCAAAGGAGGCACACATTCTTCTCAATGGCACACTCGAATTCAAGGACTCTACCTTGAAGACAACCATACTCAGAAATGCAATACTCAGGTCAATTGAGTTTGTAAACACACCTACAGTCGAGGCTGAGCTCAAGAACAACCTATTATCAAAGAACAACCAGAAGCATTTGAGGAAGCACTTGAAGAGGACCAATCTGCAGCTGAGGCAACTAACACTGCAGCTGAGGCAACTCTATCAAAAGATGTAGAAGAGCCAACAACAATACAGTTGACTGATGTTCGAATTGTAGCAAGAGTCACTCCATCTCACGATGATGCTCATAATCTTATGAACATCCAGTTCACGCCATCCTCCTCATTTAGATTGGCACACACTGTAGCAGATCCACCATCCGAAGCACAAGTACCTTCGGACAGTGGGATCTCTGTAACGCAGAGGATACTATATCAGTTGACACCAACAGCAATCAGAAATCTAAAGGAAGCATTTGAAGACGATATTCCGAAAGTTTCAGTGCAACCGAGACAAACAATCGAAAAGGTACCATTATCACCCTAAACAACTACCATGGACTATAGACTTAGAAGGCTGGATCAAGACATCTATGAAATGCACTCATGGATCAGAGATGCATTTCATGATCTTCTTGAAACTCTACAGCCAATTACAAAAGTCTTAGAAGCAGAAAGGCACGTCAGACACAAAACCTTTGAAGATTTTTGCTCTACACTCAATAATTTGGTAGCAGGAATCATTGATCAACTAAAACAAGCCAAATCCATGAATCTTCAATATCAGCGGATCAGCACTTTAAACTTCAACACATTCAAAGGTCAAACCAAGGTTGAGCTACGAAGGATTCATACTGCTGTGCAGACCACTCAACAACAACTTACTGAACACATCCGCAACAATGATACAAGGATAAGACTACTGGAAACACAACTTCAAGTAGTGTAGAAGAAGGTCTTCCTTGAAACTCAAAAGCATACGTACTACCATTCAAGCTCTACCCTCTACCCTTAATGCAAACAAAAAGGGGGAGACACAATCTGTAGTAGAGCAACAGATTCAGGGGGAGAAGCATTCTGTAGTAAAGCAAAGAGCAGAAGAAGAAAAAGAAGAAAGGTTTACAAAGAGATCAAGACATCCCAAGGAGAAGACCTTATGGCACATGACTATGGGGGACCAATCTTATGAAGAACGAAGACAACATCAACATCACAGAGATTCAAAACAAAAGACTCCCAAGCACACCAGACAATCAGAAAAAGAACATAAAAGTCAACGTTGCAAAGGAAAAGAGCATCAAAGGTAAGTATAAATATCTCTACTGCTCTTTCTTTTTTCTTTCTTTATGTTTTTGGCTTGAAAAATGAAAAACAATGTAAACAAATAGTAAGAAAAATTATAATCTCGTTGTTAGCATCAATTTAGGGGGAGATTAATAGGAATGTAAAATCCCTCCAAATGTATAGAAATTGATGTAACCAAAACTGAGATATATTAGTCATAATGTAGTTAGTATGTTTAGGGTAGAAGTCAAGTAGATAGTTGCAATCCAGGTTGGATACTGGAGAGCAGACGATTGTATATAATGGAGATCAGATGAGCCAACAGATGCAGACTACTACAAAGGACTTTGGCTAAATACTTATGGCATTGATAAGCAACAATATACAGCAGGGACTAGTACAGATGAGGTGTCATAGTACAATATGCAGAATAAGGTGCAGCAGATTGGGTACAACCGATTGGTGGCGTTAGTCAAACGAAGATTTGAGTTAAAGCAGCAACATCATAATTTCTGGAGTTAGTGGACTGTCAGCATCAGAAACAAGATAGTGGGGGACACGAGTGGTAAAATGTTATGTCAGAAACAATACCTTGTTGCTTAGGTTGGTTTCCTAAGCCCATAAAAGAAAACCGATGAAGCTCATTGAGAAAAGATTATTTAATAAGGATTGATAGGCAAGCGTGCAAAGTAATCAACATTCAAAGATTACTCAAAAAGCTGAATCGTGAAATATACAATGAAGAGAGTTCATTAGTCTGCAGAAGAACACCATTTGCAGCAGAGTTCAGATTATTGAATTTGTGCAATGATCGTGGGTCTTTATCTTTTGCACAAGTTGTGTAGCTTGTAAAAAGAAGTTGTCTTGTAAGCTACAAACAAGAAGATAGTGATACTCACCTCTTGGCTTGACTACACTGATCACTAAGGAGAGACTGGAATAAACTCTTGTTTATCAATTGATAACAAATGTTTGAACCAGTATAAATCCTATGTCTCTTACTTGTTTTCATTGTCTAGTATTTAGAACTGTTAGAAATCAATCTTCACAGCCAAATAGAGACAAATTCCAAGAATTGAAGTCTCTACAGTAGACCTTGAAGTGTTCGCTGTAGAGTGGTCTGCATTAACCTATTCACCCCCCTCTCTAGGTTATATCTTGGACCTTACATGGGTGAAGCAAATATTAATACAATTTTCGGTACTTCAATGATCATTGATGGTTTCTTAACCCTTAGTCAATCAACAACTTTCTCCATTATGCTTTGAACTCCTCCATTGTTATTAATTTCAGCACACAAATATGAAAATCTCATTTAAACGTGTCTGGATGACGTGAATAAGCTTGATGTAGCTTCTCTGGATATTTCGAACTCATGTGTCAAGAGCATAATGCATGGTGAGTATGTAGGAAAATCCAAGCGGTCGTATTGCCCATCGCCCTATCTTGATCCATAATGATTGTCTTGGGAGCTTTTATTCTTCATTGCTTTCAACCAAGTACTGAACACCCGTTTGAAGGTTTCTTCAATTTCATCTCTTAATAGTGCAAACCCAAATAGGATCAAATGATAATAATGATTCACTCTTATGGACGGCACGAAAGGCATAGTATACTTGTTCGTTCGATATGTGGTATCATACGTAACTGCATCTCCAAAATATTCGTAAGCCATCCGAGATCTGGAGTCAACCCAAACAATTGTGTCGATTATGTTTTTCGAGTCGATCTTATAACGATAGAAGAAGTTGCCCATTCCATCACTGTTGAGCTTCTTCAGATATTTTACTATAGACTGTGCATCCTCGATACTATCATCTCAAATATTTCTCAAATCTCAAAGCTCATTACGAACATCTCTTTTAGAAAATCTGACATTTGTGATGCCTCCGGTCTACGTTGAAAGCACGTTCATCATTCTGCTTGCCTCGATTCCTGATTAGTCCATAAAAGAAATGAAAGATCTCGCAACTGGAGTGATGTTTTCTCTTGTGAACATAAAATTCACTTTGTTAGGAGAAATCAGAGGATGATTATGATCGTCTTCATATGTTGTAATGACCCAAATGTCTTCCGTAGGACGATAGACGACGAACATTCTCTCTTTGCAACTCGTACGTTATACACGATCTCGTTTTCTGATTTTTTATTTCTTCACTGTTTTCGATTGATTTTCGCGTCAATCGACAAGTGAGCATCCGAGAACATAAATCTTCTGAACGTGTGTGTTTCCTACTAGTCTTGAACTTCATTTGGAATCCCGTGTTTTTTGCAAAAACATTGTAACATGTCTTCGCTTCTTGCAATGTGTTGAACGTTTTATCTTTAAAGGGTTCTGAATGCTCGATTTCATCAATTATTGGAAACCAAGACTTCTTTATCTTCAAATTAATAATCAAAATATGACTCCATAAGGCATTTTTGAGAAGTGAAAATGCATTGAAAACGTTATGAGCTGACCGTATAAAAAATAAAGAGCTAATATTTCATTTTTTGTTTTTTTAGTGATACGTTGACAAGTAGACAATTGTAATTGGTTGACTGTCACTTTCAGATTTGAAACATCTGAAAGATTGATACGTGTGAAGTCCTCATTAATTAAAATCTAACACATCCGTATTAAATTTCATCGGATACGAGCAAGAATTTAATGAATATTGAATATTGAAACACAAACATGTGTTCCATCCGATGTAAATTTCAACGGATATAATTATCTTTCACCTTGGCAATTTTTTTTTGACATGTGTCATAATTTCATTGATTCATTAATGTCATCCGTGATAAAAAACAACGGATGAGATGTCTTTCGGGGTTACAAACAACGGATAAAATTCTATTTTAAAATATGATTACAATCGTAATTTCACTTTTTTTAGTCTTCAGGATAATGACAGATTTCCGTTGATTTTTAAAATGAATGTTTGAATTGTTTGAATTTAAACCATCAATCTTATAAATAAAAGTTGTGATATTATTTATTGAATAATCCTCTTCCTAACCAAACGCATGGTAGGGATCTCCCAAAATCCTCAACGCACTACACAATACACAAGGGAAAAGAACCGAAGTACTACTAAGACCCATCAGCAGCGGCGAAGAACACCGCAGCGCCGGCGCCGGCGCCGCCATTCCCTTCTCTCCATATCAGTCTCTCATTCCATCGAAAAAGGTCTGTCTGCCTTTCTCCTTTTTTTTTTTTTTTTTTTTTCAGAACCGTATATTTTTATTTGCAAATTTTGTACTTCAACTGATCTGCGAGTTCTTATGATTCGATGATTTCTGTTCCTATAAATGCAGATCTGGTTCTCTGTTGGCTGCTGCATTCGCTTGTTTGCCTTTATTCAAAATATCAAAGCGAATTTGTTGTATCACGAGATTTTTGTTTTTTGGGTACGTGAAATTGGGGGAACTCGAACTTGATATTACCCAAAATAATACTCCTTCCGTCTCAAAGTTAATGAGAACTTGATTTGGGACTCTGGTAGTATGAGCTAGGTTATTTATTGCCATACTGTTGAATAAGAAATAATTGCCAAGTCCGTAGATGAAATCTTGCTGGTAACTTGTAGTAATAGATAATGCTCAAATCTTGTGTATTTGGTTGCGTCCGTGGATATTGCCAAGGCAGGATAGTGCATTTTTCGGTTTGTTAACTTTAGGAATACTTGACAATAAATAAATCTATCTTGGCAATATCCCTGGCCTTGGTTGCCTATGGAATTGTGAAAGTTTTGTGCTGCGTGTTCTCTGGGTGAGGTTTTAATGAGATTTCGTATGTATTTCCTGTTTTGCTCAATCAGTAAGGTGCTAAGAGTCTAGACAAGTCTGATATAAGCTGTAGCGCTTACAAGATAGTTCACACTGAGGTGAAATGGTAGTCAAAGAACACAAACACGTTAGAAAGTTGTTTCTTTTTCACAGCTGAAGATGCTGATGCTGGGTATGCTGTAATTTGCTCAAGTGTTGGCAACAGTATACCCGTAATTTTAGAACTATTAGTATCATCATCATTTTTATGATCATTTTCTGCTGGCATTAGAGCTGGACACGGTTCCGGTAGTTCATCGGATAGTTTGAGATTGAAGTTCGTGAAACCTGACTCGACTAGACAAGACACTTGTAACTGAACCAAACTTGGCTAAAAAATTGGGTTCGTGAAACCCATCAAGTAGGCTCGTGGTACCTGTGAGATCGGCTTGATAGGTTCGCGAACAGACCGGCTTGATGTTGTTCTAATTTTTTTTTTATCATTTATTTTGATATTTTTGGTGGTTATGATGTACCATTTGACTATTTTTTTATTATAATTGTTATGATTATTGTTTAAACATTATTTTATCTTTTTATTTTTTATTTTTTCTTGAACATATTTGATAAATCATTAAAAATAATGGCAAATTTGAATAGTCAAAGGGTATTGACTTTTATTGACCCGAGTTCGAGTTCGATGAGTCTGGGTGACTTGAGTTTGACCGGATGAACGGTTCGTAAGACCGCAAGTACCTACTCAGGTCGGACTCTACGCCACTTTTCAACTTGAGTTCGAGTTCAAATAAAATTTAACTTGAGATGGACAATAATTGTTCGAGTTCGAGTTCATAGATACCCGACCCGACCGGACTAGTGTACACCTCTAGCTGGTATTCACCAACAAAATGTGAATCATTTATCAGTTGACCAAATTTTTTTTTTGTGAGAGATCTTTTTCTCCATACTCTGAAGCATTCATCGGAGAGTTTTGCTTCGGCCTTGGAGCTTTCCTTCTCAATTCCCTGGTGGTACTTAGTGCTGTGAAATTGATCTTTGTGTTTTGATTGACGCATGAAGGTCATGGCTGGGACAGGAAGCTCAATGTTGTTGTCTTTTCTTCTATTCACCGTGGTTCTTTCTGTTCAAGAAATTTATAGAGGAAAGCTGGCATCATCCGAGCTGTTTACTATCCTTGGAGGATTCAGCAGTGCAGTCCTTTTTCTCTTATCCCTTACTGTGAGTTTTTTTTTTTTTTTTTTTTTTTGCTTCTTCCTATGCATTTTGGTTATTTCATGTTTAGAAGATCCATGTACCTCTCAGCTTCCATGTTTTCCCAATGAATTTTCCAATTTTTTGTGTATGTGCAAAGTTTTAAGAAACCTGGTATTTTACATTTTCTTCTTGTGTGACTGCAGTTCATTGGGAACTTCCAGGAGAGCTCTGGCATGAAAACAGGATGGGGCGCTGGTATAATGATTTCTTATTTCTTGCATATTATCTTCTCATTGTGCTTGATATTATATTGTATAGAATCTTGAGCTTTTGTTAGACGCCATATTTCAGCCCTAACCTTCTCAATGCTGCATTCTATCGATCAATTCTTCTCTAATGGTGTCAGGAGCAGTTGTAAGATGTTCCAACTTTGTGCCTGTGAAAGTTAATTTGACTCCTTTTTGCCTTTCCGTATTTCTTAAGAATTGTTAATTGGTTTTAATTTTTAAGTGTTATTTTTAAAAATGGACAATAATATCCCGTCATACCGTTTGTCATACAAATGGTTTGCGGTGTTTAAAACCCCATGGGTAATACAGTATATATTAGATAGCTTCCAAGAGACTCTTTCAACTTTACTTTGACAGGAACTACACTTCAATTAGGGTTCCCGACGTTTGGAGCTGACTCAAAATTAGCTTTTATAGAACCAAAACAGTTTTGTTTTGCAATCTGATAAATGTATAAAAAAATGCATATAATTGCAGATTAATGCCAGAAAAAGTAGAGGGACTATAATCATTTTTTTCTCATGAGGTACCAATTCTTGTAAGAATATTTGTATTTGAGGAACTTGTCATTATATTATAAGATGAAAATGCATAGACAGTGAACGCCGAAAAAAAAAAAAAAAGAACTGTGGCCTGCACCAGTGGGCCCCACAAGTTCTGAAAGCTGGTGCACTGTGTCCTTCTCTCTTCCTCCCTTACAGCCTTTTTTTCTCTTTTTAATCTTTTCATGGTTTTCTAGTTATATTTCTGTTTGAATTTTGAATTGGAGTCTCTCGAAAAATACAATGAGTGGTTCATTGTTTTTGTATTGGAAGAAACGGTGGAAACATTGGAAGAAACGGTTTCCACCGTTTCATCCGTAAATTCGTATTATAATGCATAAAATATTATGTTTTCTAATTGACTTATTTCCTCAGTAACTGTTATAATGCTTATATCGGAATATTTGACTACTCTATAAAGAGATTATGTGAAGAAGGGTTAATTCAGATTTAAGATATCCTTCCCCAACCAGTAGTTGTCTAAACCAAGCTAAACGTAAATGAATTCAAATTCGTGAATGCCCGACTTGACTTGATCCTTGAAGGACTCTATACAATAGGAACTGGACAATCGACAAAAGTAGAACCTAGCTAAGAGGTATTAGTAGAATCGGATTACACGACAATGTAGAATCAAAGTAAGCAACTATAGTGGTAGTGGACCTAGCGGTAATAGTTGTAGAACCAAACTAAGGGACGATTTTAGAAGAACCAGAGTAAGCGATAGTTATCTGAGACACAAGTTAGCTGCAGTTGTAGGAAATCGGAATTAAGCATTAGTATTATTCATAAGTGCACTAAGGTGAGGATAGTAGGCAAACTGTTCTTCACTTTGGATGAAAAAGGGAAAAAAAGGAAAAAAAAAAAAGGGGGAAAAAATGTATTTGACAATGAAGCTTTGGAATTTTGCTTCTCGGCCATATCAAACATCTTCTGGAGAAGAAAATATTGAAAAGCTGAAACAATCAAATTTAGGTCATATCAGGATTAACTGTTTTGATAGAATGTAACGAGATATTATTGTATTCCGAAATCATTATTTGATTAGAAGTATAACCGTGTCATCGCATTCCCTTTATTACATCTAATTTAATGACTCAAATAGAATTTAACCTAGAATATTAAAAGCCCTTTACATAATACTATAATTTTCAAACCTTACCTTAATATCCTTAAATAATGTCATGGTAAAATTCTAAGGATATTCCATGTTTCCAACTGTGAGTAAGATTATGTATCATTTACATGCAAGTCCTGATGCCATGTTATCTTCTACTGCCTCCAATTGATTATTGTCCTGTACTTGCTATAAATGTAGGGTGTTTTAGGGTCTCTATTGCTCTGTTAAGTGCTGCGTGTATGTATTTCATTTGTGGCTTGTCATCGTAGCCTGTGACTCGGGAAACCTCATGAGAGGCTCGAAAGATGATGCAAATGGAGCCATCTTCTTTCAAAAGTTATCACCTAGTTTGTACCTTTGAACAGTTTTCCTGTTGCTAGGTAATACTTTACAGAAATATATTATTGTAACTTCTGCACAGCTAGCCATAAACCAAAACAGTTCAATCATAGCAGAAGTTCCTGAACCAAGCTTTGGTTTGGTGTGATATCCTCCATGGTTTTAAAGTCAGGGATATGAGTCTCATGGAAATGGATATGATTATAATTTAAACTAGGGAAGATAGCATTTTACCCCCTCCAACTTTTACCAAATTGCACATGCCCCTAAACTTTGGAATTCAGCACTTAAACCCCCAAAGTCAATGAAAGAACTTTGCCACTACTTTTTAACTATCGTGATTGACAGATATGACCACTCAGAACCCTTTTCTTGCTTGATATTACAGCCCCTAGCCACTAAAAATAAGAAAAAGATAACAATAGAAACCACCAACGTCCCTCCTCTTCCTTCTTTTCTTTCTTTGTGGTTAAGTTCTTTGTGAATAAGTCCGGATGGGTGATCGTAGTAGTATCAATCCTTATTATATAATATAATAGAAAAATAGCATTTAACCCTCCTGAAATATTGAGCCATGACAGATGATCCCATCAAATTTAAAAATATGCACTTAACCCCTCTATCATTAAAAGAAATTATATTATTAGATTCTAATCCACATTGAAAGATGTTCGGACAAGGATGATATGTACATTCATCACTAATTTTAATTGAAAATTGGATTATTTTGGCATGAAAAACCATTTAAAGAAATTGATAAGAGGTCATTCGCATATTTTCAAACTTTAGATGGGTGATGTGTCATTGTCGAATAATTTGGAGAGTTTTATGCTTTTTTTACTAATTCAACCCACTACTATTGTGGTAATCCGTATCATTCATTGCCATCACTTTTTGCTAGTTCATCAATACCTAGTTTTACGGTAACTGATAAGGGTTCTGATTATGTTTACACTGGATAGCAAAATGGTCTTCTCTCTTTCCCTCACTGCAAAACCCTCTTCGCATAATTTGGCATTAGGTTGTGTATTCAGAAAGGCAACGCAATTAGGTTGTTTATTCAGAAAGGCAAAGCAAACTTGCTGCTCCCTTGTGTCATTGGTTCAGCTAGAGTTGTGCAGCTTGTGCTCGACTCTTGCTCTCTTGCTGCTACTTGCGACAATGCCCGATTTATCTTCTCTTGAGGGTTCAGCTTGTGCTTGCTGCCTATAAGAGGGGTGAACATATTATTTATAACCTTACGATGGCGCACCTATTTTTCGCAGTTATACTTTCGGAGGCGATTGCTTTGATTGCTGCCAGTACAGTACACCGAGTTTGCATCACAACATGGTAAACTATCAACTTGAGGCGTTTTGAATCCCATGTCATTCTTTTTTCTTGTTTGTTTGTTCGGTGTTTTTTATTCTTGCAGCAGCTTCTTGGCTACCTTTTGCAACACAAACGGTAATCTCATATATATATATACTACTTACTAGTTTGCATCCTGGGATACGCGTGAGGGTTATTTTTTGTATATCATATTTTTTTACTTTGTTTTGTTAGTTTTGTGTAGGTTGCAGTGTCAACTTGTTTGCTTTGCATGTTATATACTCCCTCCGTCCCATATTATACGCTACATTTTTCGTATTCGGGCCGTACATTTTTCGTATTCGGGCCGTCCTAAAATATAACGAACATATCATAATTAGTAATCTTTTAGTTAAAAAACATCAAAATAAATCATCATTTGTTACAATATACCCACCACCTCCTTCCTCCTCTCTTATTCTCTCTCACATAAATGTTACATAAAATGTAACGAAAGAGTGATGAAAACAAGTTTGAGTAGAAACTTGTGTAGGTGAAAGTAAGAGAGCAAAAGGTTTGTGTGGAAACCTTTACTCACATTGGTGATGTGGAAAGTGGAGTGAGCAAAATTAACTCCAGCTACCTGAACTTTGATGAATTAATTGGTCTACTAGTGCAGACATTTCAATTCTCATGATCTAGCTCTCTATTTCTCGACCTGATGTCATTTTTTTTTTTTGTCTCACATACAGTTTCCTGTTCTCTGCCGGGCTGCTTTATGAGGTAAACAAGCTTTCAGGAATGTTACTTGCCCGGAGTGAATCTAAGACAAAAAAGCATTGAGAGCACGCGGGATTTAGTTCTTATCTGCTCGCATTCGCTCCTTCTGTTCGTCTGCTTTTTATGGCAGCATGGAGTTTGATGGCTTCCTATTTACTAGCAATATATTTTGCTGGTTTGGTTAACAATTTTTTTATGACCATTGCCTTGAAATTATGGATGAATCATGATGCTTGGCAGCGCAACTTTATGTTAGAAACAGGAAGAGTTTAGTTGTTGCGACATTCGGTGACTAATTTTCGTGAACAAGGTTTCCTTCAGCGGTGGTCATGACTCATGATGTAGCATATTGTTATGTGTCTTGACTCTTGAGGCTCCATGGTCATGAAAGTAGCTTGTGATAACTTGGCGAGAAAGATTCTGTCTGGTTTCTGCTTATTGTGAAAGGAGTATTGAGACAAAAGGAAACCAATTGCTACTCACACCCCTCCTTTGTAATGACCGGACTGTCCCTGTTCACCCAATCCCAACCTAGCCTGTCACTCACCACCCCCTATCCACGCCCAACAGACACATTCTTTGGTTTTGTTTTGGTTTCTTTCCTTCCTATATAAGATAAATTGATATAAATAGGGTTTTGAATGGTTGATTTTAAATCACCTATCTTAGCTGATTTTAGAGAGAAAAAAGACGGTTGTTGTTTTTCTCTTTTTTGATGCTTTGTCCGGTGTTAGTTATGTTATTTTTTCTTCTTAAAATCAAAATCAGACAATAAAGTTGATTTAAAATTAGTCGTGTAAATTCAATATAAATCAGTCGCCTAAAAAATCAAATAATTTTTCTTATTTGTTTTCCATAAAAGTGAAATGTTACCTAAAATGGAAATATTTTTCAACAAAAATATCATAATATCCTTTTTTTATTTTATATCAAATCATTCATCTTATTATCATTTTTCATATTTACTTTTCTCCTCAAAAACTAAAAGGACAAGATGATGAAATTATCAAAAGTGGGGATATTTTGGATTTTTTAATATAAAAGTATTTTGCAATTCACATCTAATGATATATAGTTCTATAAGAATTTTAAGCAGTTTGTATCATGATAAATAGTTAACACGTCAAATATATTCAGTTCATATACAAACAATATACAGTCCACATTCAGTAATATGAATTTCACAAAAAACTTTTTAAATTTGGATATTACGATTTATGTTTTGTTTCAAACAGACAACTGTTATGTATGTAATGATTTCAGTATCATAAATTTTAGTTCATGATCATTGTTAAATACTGTGCAGTTCATAACTTGTGAGGGATTAAAAAGATCTTATATCACTTTAATTTGTAATGTTATGTTGAGATTAAGAATTTATGTTATGTTTCAACATATCATTATGTATGGATTGAATGTCAAGGGCGTAATATTTCAATTGGTCTCACTTACAATTCATTATGTTATATGTAAAAATCCTTAAGGGAGATAATTCACACAATCATAATAGACAATTCACACATTCAAATAATGAAGTTCATAAGTTTTAACCATAATAGTTCATAGAAAAACAGTTCACATATTCCATAAATTTAATTCACATGTTTCTAGAAAAAAAATTTATATATCCGAAGGAGACATAGTTCATACATTGAAAGGAGATAATCCATATATTCATAAGAAACAGTTCAAATAATGAAGGGTGATAGTTCATATTTTTATGAATACAGTTTACAATCATCATTTAATACAAACTCGTGGAATGTTATTTATATTCAAATTATCAAATTGTTACATATTTATGATCCTTACAACTCATGTAATAAAGTTAGATCATAATCTGATTTCGACATTCATGAATATGTGCAGTTCATATTGATCCCATTGTAGTTCACATAAATAATTTTGTTATTTACGGTTCAATATGACATAGTTCATATTGTTAATATTTCAGGTGAAAATCCACAATGTTAGAACCAGTGTGTTAAATGATATAACATTGGATTAGTATCAACCTTAATTATATGTTTAACTGTAACTCATACATATCCACATCAATCTAGTTCAAATAGTATTGGAAAGAACTGATTAAATGAGATGCAACGATTGTAATGCATAACTTTGTCTTAACATGAAACAAACCAATTATGAAGAATGTAAAGCCTTTAGTTATATCAAATAATTATATGATCTTTGTCCATCTGTAATGATTAAACTTTTATGGAACAATATAATGTTTTAGTATCTTATCATGACGTTGAGTTTTAGATATTGAAAATTATACTTCATTTAATTATATTACAACAAACGTTTTGTATAACAATATAATGTCTTTCAGCGATATACAGTTTACTCAATAATATGAAATAATTTATTATCCTAATATCTTATAATGAAGTTCAATTTTGTACTTCTATGCAACAACCAACAATCTATTATACAAAATGTTCAAATTCAATACACAAATGATACTCATATGTGAAGATTATGTGATGCATCAATGATATGATACTTATATTATGTAATGTATTCAGCATCATGATAATTTTATCTTATTATGCTATGGTTTAACATCATGACATTTTTTCATAACACGAACAATGATTCATATACCCAAAATATTTGTTCAAATATAACATGAATAACAGTTCATATACCCAAAATGACAGTTCATATATAACTCGAATAATAATTCATATACCTAAAACGTGAATTTATACATAATATGGACAATAATTCATACACCCAAAATATTTGTTCAAACATAACTGGAACAACAGTTCATATGTAAAACGTCAATTCATACATAACTCGAATAATAGTTCATACACTCAAAACAACTGTTCAAACATAACACAAACAATAATTCATACACCCACAACGCCGGTTTAAATATAACATGAATACAAGTTCATACACCCAAAATGTCAATTCATACATAACGCGAACAACAGTTCATACACCCAAATCGTCAGTTCATACATAATACGAACAACACTTCATACATCCAAATCGTCAGTTCATACATAACACGAACAACAATTCATAAACCCCAAACGTCAGGTCAAAAATAACATGAACACGAGTTCATACACCCAAAATGTCAATTTATGCATAACACGAACAACAGCTCATACACCCAAACTGTCAGTTCATACATAACACGAACAACAATTCATACACTTAAAACGTAAGGTTAAATTTCAGACATAATACAAATAATAGTTCATTAACTCGAAACGTTAGTTTATATATAATACGAATAACAGTTCATACACCTGAAATGCCAGTTCATACACTCGAAGTATCAGTTCATATATAACTCGAACAATAATTCATACACTCAAAACCTGTATATAGTCACCAATCTCACGAAATCCTTCATCTAATCAATTATATCAGAACCCCGAACTTTTAGAGTACAAACTAGAAAATGGTAAATCACCATGAATTATGATACCAATATCACTAAAATAAAAACCATGCTCGAAACACGGAGCATCAAATTTAACCATAGTAACATCAAATTCTTCATTGAAAAACCGCCAGCACCATGCTCAATCCGCGTTAGTCCGTCCACATTCATCATCTCCATTATCATCCACATTCATCATCACCAAAATGGCTTCATCAAACCAGAGAATTCGAACGACCAGTAACCATGACACCAAAACTCAAAGTCATCAATTCACTTGAATGCAGAAATCGAGTTACCAAACAACTCGATCCAAGAGACCACACCTTTGTAGGATTATTTGAGGGGAATTGGTAGGAGATAGTACAATCTTTGTAGTTGGACTGGAACGGGATCGTGCAGTATCTCGCTGGAAGGAGAATGACGGCAACGACGACGGTGGCAACGACACCACATAAAATGCATAATTGAGGAGAATGGATTGGGTTGGGTTTGGATTGGGTTAGATATAAATGTTAGATTAGATTAAGTGGTGTGTGGTTTTGTTAAAATGTGGACATTTTGGATGTTTTGGGTGTTTGGATACGAAAATATAAAATAAAGTTTGAATGGATACCTAAGGATGTTCTAAAATTTTTTGGCCACTAGAATATGCATTGAAACTATGTATTCCAACCTTTAACGTTTAGATGTCGAAAGTGAGTAGACCTTATACACCGCGTAACCTGTATGAACACAGCTCGAAGCTCCGAAAAAAGTGGATGGAACTAAACCTTGTACGATTCCCGAAGCCAAGAGGCCTTAGCCTTGACTTCTATTTTGTTTCTCTTACTCACACTTTTTTTCTTTTTTATTTAATATGAAAAGAAACGGGAGACTGCAAACAGTATGATTCTCCTCTGTTACTTGAAATTGAAATAGATTTGAATAGTCAATTAATCTTGCTTAATTGGAATTCTATATGTGTTCTAGTCGAAGTAGCAAGTAAGTAAGCCGTAGTTTAAAATAATTTCCCCTATCCAAAAATATTAATTACCAATTGGTTACAAAGTAATTTCATCCCCATTTACCCTTCTATTAATATTTATAAATAACCCTAATTTACCTCCACAGCATCAACCCTAAATCCCTCTCTTCCCCTCATGTCGCCACACTCCCTCCTCTCCTTGTTCGTCGCCCTCAATCGCCGCCTCGAAACAGCCAGCGTCATGTCTCTTCCTATTCCCACCCAAACCGCAACATCGTTCCCTATCTTGCCTCACATGAAGCCAATCGTCGTTGACCGCATCCACACCATCGTTGATCGCGTCCACACAATATGCATCGTCCTTATGCTCTATTGTCTCGCCGTATGTAATCAGGGACGACAACGTGAAAAGATTGTGATGTGTTAGGGAAGGGGCGATAAGACGACGACGGTGATGGGATTTGGTGTTTTCAACATGCTATTGTTGTTGGGATTTGAAGATAGTGCACTTAAGGACAAAGTGCTATGTGTGGTTGAAGGATGGTTCATGTTTTGGACATGGTGTGTTGGACTTCTGGTAAAATAAAGCCTAAAGACAGCACACTTGTGGTCAGATTCACGTTTTGAAGATAGTGCACTTGCTATGGCTACAATGCCCTTGCTATGGTTACAATGCACTTGTGATCAAATAGGGTGTTAAGGTAGACAATGAGGACAATGCACTTGTTATGGCGACAGTACACTAGTGGCTAAATGGCGACAATGCACTTGTGTGAATGGGTCGTCAATGACGACGAAATGCACTGTTTGTTCCGGTAACAATCGTGATGGTTGCGATGACGATGGTGGCGGCCATAAAGGCAGACCAATGTCTTAAGGTGATAGGATCAGGATTAGGGTTTAGTTATAATTATTGTAATTTGATTTCAAATAATATATTTCCTTTCTTATTTAAGAAGGGCAAAGTTGAGTTTTTAAAAGTTATGTCATTAATTTGTAATTAAATAAATTGGATATGATCAAATGGTAAATAAGATTGGAAACTAACATCAAATGATAATTTTCTCTTTATCAAATCATATAATCACAACCATCTCTATATCAAGCGAGAACTTTATTTTTTATAAGCCAAAATTTATTATGGATCTCTTAATAAATATCATTCAATTTTTTTAAATAATAATATATATATCGATAATAATATACACAAAATGCATAGAAATAGTATTATATTGCCTTAGTCCTTAAATTAATCTAGTTATAGATGTTGAAAAGCTAAAAAAAAACATCTGCATAAGACAATCAAAATGTTTAATATGATATACATACAAATTATATTTAAATGTATGTAATACTATTTCCTTCTATTATAATCTATTATCGTGCAACGTACACGTTAGTATTCTAGTATTTAGTAATTCAATTATTCGTATGTAATATTAGTCTCGTTTGATAGATATCATTGTGTAATTAAAATTTTACATTTATTATTTTTATTGGTTGTATTAAATAAAATTATTAATGCTTAAAAGTTTTTTGTTATATAAAAGGTCGAGTTGTATGAAAAGGATAGTGATGAAAATAAGATAAAAAATGGGAATAGTTGTACTTTTCGGAGAGGATGATTAATAACCTTTTAAAGGGAATGACTTTCCTTGTCAGAGCAGGGAAGTTGGTGAATTGGGATTGCTTGTTGTGTATTGTAATATTATCAAGATATAGATTGCACCTAGATCTCGTAATTGTGGACTAAGGAATTTCTGATTACTTTGTCGATGACGAAAAGGGTCTGATTGTCATTGAGTGATTGAACGGTCGTAACGTCGATAAATGGATAAAAATTCTATAGGAATGCTCGGCTTGCGGACCAAGTCAAAATTTAATCACGTCAAGATCTTTCATTCCAAATTCATTTTTTTAGCATTTTGTTTTACTCCTCAATCTCATTAAGAGACCCAACGATATTCGAATCATCAACATATGCTATAATAATAACAAAACAATGTTTCTTTTTAAAAGAAAATCCCGAAGAATTCCCCTTTGGTCAATTGAATAGCCCGCAAACAATAACAAAACAATGTTGATCTCTTAAAGAAGACACAAGGACTAATTAGATCATTTTTATCTCCTTGTTTAAAAAAACACTCGTTGAGATTATTATATAACATTCGTCCTGAATATGTTAGTCTATATAATAATGCATTCAATTTTATCGAATACATATCTCGAGACTTAGAGTTACATGATTCAAGCATGTCAGTCCTTCAAGAACTCTCATATGATTAGCGAAAATTGCACATAAACCACTTGAAATGTCACAGATTAATACTTTGACACCTTAAACTTTGAAAATATGCACTTGAACACCAACCGTTAGGGTGATCATGTGCAAAACTTCTGTAAACCGTTTAGTTTTGATGGAAATCCATTTCCAACCCTAGTTTAGGATTTTTGACCACATTTATCGCTATTAGTACCCCTTCAAACAAGGCCCTTCATATACATCATCATCAACGATTCAGAATTAATCCATACCAGAAGCCCATCAATCAGCACGTCGCCATCACCACCTAATACTTGGTGTTAGTTCCACAGATACAACCTAGAGGGAGGGGGATGAATAGGTTGTTTTAAAATTTTCAATATGATGCGACAAAGTATTCAATCAGAATACACTCATAATCCTTATAGACTAGAGGAGGTGTCTACTACAGAAATTTTTGCTTTGAACACTTGTCTCTTGTGCTATTTAATTGATTTCTAACAGTTCTAATATGCAAATTAAAGTAATGCAAGACAAGAACAGAGGATTTTATACTTGCTCAGACACTCATTATCAACTGATAAATAAGAGTTTAGTCTAATCTTCCATTAGTGACTAGTGTAATCAATCCAAGAGGTGAGTTCGCTATCTTCTTGTTTTTGGCTTACAAGATAACCCCTTTATAAGTTTATAACTTATCAAAGACAAAAAAACATAGACCCTTGCACAGATCCTTTTTTGGACTCTACTATAGTTTTGTTCTTAGAGTAGACTAGTGAACTCCCTTCTTGCTGTTTCTTCAATTCAGCTCACTTGTATATTTAATCGTTCTTCTTCACTGTTCTCTGAGTTTATTTGATCCCCTTTTATAGGTTGAGGAAATGAACCTGTGACTGTACTTGATCAAATATTGATAGCTTGTCTGTTAGAAACAGATGTGACCCTTTCATTGATGTTGACAGATCACCTTTATTCTGATTCTCCTATAGTTTCTCCATACCTCAATTCTTCGATTTGACCAATCCTTTGATCCTTTTGTAACCTTTACAATAATCTCTGCTACACTTAGTATACACTCAGTACCATTGAGACCTCGTCTGGACCCAGTCACTACTGTAACATTGTCTGCACTCAGCTCTGCTGTAATCTTTTATGCATTGCTATGTTGGTCCTTGTCAACAAGATTGATCCTAAATCCTTAAGCATTTGCAGGTCATTTGCTGTCCATGTATGTCTTAGCAGCCTTGTTGAAATCTTCCTGTAGTAGTCTATATCTGGTGACCCATAATGCTCTCTATCTGTGGCTGTCTGTTCCTTCGCATCAAACATAGACTGCAGATTACTAACACGATTTCCAACCTCAGCACACTAACTACATCATGATTAATACCTCTAAGTTTTGTTTCATTAGGTTCACAGATTCAACCTAGAGGGGGAATGGTGAATAGGTTGATTCAAGATTTATCACGTAAATGTAGCGGATTTAATGATTTGAACACTGATGTTCTTTGCAGACTACTAAGGTAGTGTGTAATAGATACTCAAACTATATAAGTTTGTCTCTGTTTTTATGTAGTATTTAGTTTCTAACAATTCTAAAACATCAAGCAATGAAAGCAAGTAAAGAACACAAGATTTATACTGGTTCAGACACTCATTATAAACTAATAATCAAGATTTTAGTCGAGTCTTCCCTTGGTGACAAGTTTTGTAAAACCAAGAGGTGAGTTCACTATCTTCTTGTTTGTGGCTTACAAGATAATCCATTTTACATGCTAGCTAACTTGTCCAAAGGTTAAGAAGTTTGATCTTTGCACAGATCCTTCACTGAACTCTGTTGTAGCTTTTTGTTCTTATATGCAGACTAGTAAACTCTCTTCCTGTCTCCTTCTCAGTTTAGCTCAGTCGAGTAACTTTGAATCTTGGATTATTTTGCAAGCTTGAATTGTTAATCTCACATTCAACAATTCACTTCAATGAGCTACATCGATTCCCTTTTATAGATTGAGGGAATGAACCTGTGACTCAAGTACATGACCTGATGTGATAGCTTGTCACATGTGAACCTCAACTGATATTGATAACTCATCTTTTTTCAGATCCTCATACTGTTACACTCTGAACCTCAAATCTTCGATTTGACTGAGCCTAAGACCTCTGACCTAATCTCAATAACCATCTCTGCTACACTCAGTACTTTCGAGACCTCGTCTGCACCAAGTCCCTACTGCAATCTCGTCTATACCCAGATATGATACACTTCATGCATTGTTGTGTTGGTCCTCGTCTACAAGTTTAATCCTAGATCCTGAAGCATGAAGCATTTGTAGGTCTTTTGTTGCCCATGCATGTCTTAGTTTCTTAGTCTAAATCCTCTGTAGTAGTCTGCTTCTGGTGGCCCACATAATGCTCTCCATCTGTAGTCACCTGCTCTCTAGCATCTGACCTAGACCGCAACAACCTAACTAATTTCCAGCCTAAGAATACTAACAACATCATGGCTAATACTCCTAAGTTTTGTTCATCAATTTTTATATTTGTGGAGGGATTGCACATTACTATCATGTTCATTAGTTTCTATACAAATAGAGGAATTGCAGATTCCTATCACTTGGTATTCTATGCAAAACTTCATCATCATTGCAAATCGGAATACTAATTTTGCATAGATTTAATTCGCCAAGATTGAACTAAATGATTTTAACAAAAATTTAAGGTTATGATAATTTACGTTGATCCATAGCGTTACTCTTGAATCGACGAACTTTTGCAACACCCAAGAACTTCCTTTAGATTCCAATTTTTCTCTCCTAACCCTTCAACTTAAGCGTAGTTTTGTGATGGAGAAAAACTGACGATTGGATTGGATAGAGAGAGGTCTAGTATCCAACTTAAATAGCCATCATAATAGCTTCTCCCCTATTTTCACGTTCCATCAATGTGAATATGTGGTTAGTTATTATAATCCCTTGAGTAGTTATTAGGGATAAGATATTATTGGATAACATCTCTTGTTGACCAATGTGATTTTGGCGTCTCATCATATATTAAACCGATAGTCACTCGGGCGACAATAATAGGGATATTCTAACATTCTCCCACTTTACCTATATGATCATACATAAGGTTTAATAACATACTTAATGCACAAGTTCGGCCTAAATCCATTCTTACAATGATCACATCATAAGTCATGATCAAGCATAGATCTCATAAGGGATTGTGACGGTCAAATATCATGTGTTCGACATTATTTCTTCCATGTATCACAATACAACTCTATACTTAACTTGAAACATAAGTAGAGATAACATAAGGGTCCATGACACTGTTTCCACTCCAAAAACCAATTCTGTTAAAATTTGCATATGACATTCATGTGTATTAAACATCATGAAGCAGAATTTTAATAAATATCAGAAACGATGCATAAGTGATATCAAAGTGTCATTACATCAAGAACATAATACATCATCAATAAGGATTCTTCATAATCCTCATTCGTTCGACATGATCAATAAGTGCCTTAGGAGATAACCATTTCGTTAACGGATCCGCAAACATAAGACTAGTGCTAATATGTTCTATATTTTGTTTCCGAACTTCTTTTTTGATGGCAAGATACTTCAGTTCCAAATGTTTGTCATCTTTTGAATACTTGTCCTTCTTGGAGAAGAAAACTGTGCGACATTATTACAATAAATTTTCAGCGGGTTGACAATGCTGTCAATAATTCCAAGTCTTGAAATAAGCTTTCGTAGCGACAAGGCATGCTCAAGCATGCCATGAACTCAAGTACCATAGTGGACACAGAAATTGCAGTCTGTTTCGCACTCTTACATAATGCTGCTCCTCAAGTTAAAAGGAACAAATATCTAAATGTATATTTTCTGGAATCCAAGAAAGTAGCAAAATTCGAATGTAAATATCCTATCTCCTCGAGACGATTGGATCTCTTAAATATGAGCATATGATTCTTCATTCATTATAGATCCCTCAATACTTTCTTTGCAACTTTCCAATGATCCATTCCTGGGTTGCTTTGATTTCGAACTAGTATTCCAACTGCAAAGCTAATATATGGCCTAGTGCAAATTTGTGCATACATCAAACTCCCAACGATAGATGCATAACGTATATGTTTCATTTGTTTGCGTGTCGAGTATCCTTTGGGCATTGCATAAAGCCTAACTTATCTCCCTTCTGAATTGGACCGACACATGCAAAATAACTTTCCATCTTAAATCTCTCAAGAAATTTATTAATATATACTTTCTGAGGTAGTCTTAACATTCGTTGGGATCAATTACGAAATATTTCAATTCCTATCACAAGGGCGCCTCACCCACATCTTTCATTTCAAAGTTACTTAAGAGAAATTTCTTGGTCTCATGTAATAAACCAAGAATATTAGTAGCAAGCAAGATGTCATCAAACATACAGAATCAGAAAAATAAACTTGCTCCCATTAACCTTGAGGTATATACGAGGGTCAACCTTGTTTCCATTAAACCCAAAGGAGATAATGGTATCATTGAACTTAAGGTACTCTTGTCTGGAATCTTGTTTAAGTCCGTATATTGATTTTTTTACTTTAGACACCAAGTGTTCTTTTCCTTTAGTGGAAAATCCCTCGGGTTGATTCATATAAACTTCCACCTCTAAATCGCCATTCAAAAAGGTGGTCTTTACATCCATTTGGTGTAACTCAAGATTATAATGAGCCACTAGTGCCATTAAAATTCTAATAGAGTCCTTTTTAGAAACAAGAGCAATGGTCTCATTACAATGGAAGCCTTCTTTCTCAGCGACACCTTTGGAAATAATTCGAGCCTTGTATCGTTCGATATTGCCATTTGAGTCGTGCTTGGTCTTAAAGACCCATTTACAACCGACTCTTTTACCTCCTTAAGGTAATTCAACAAGTTCTCATACTTTGTTGTAATCCATCGATTTCAACTCGTCTTTCATGACGTCTATCCATTTCATAGAATTTTTACTTTCAATGGCTTCTGAAAATGAAACTGGATCATCGTCAATTCCTATGCCAAAATCACATTCTTGAAGATATACCAAATAATCATCATGAATGACCAATCTCTTTTCTCTTTGAGATCTTCTTAATGCTACCCCATTTGGTTGATCTACTTATGGTTCATTGATGACGACTTCATTATCGAGTATTGGCTTATCTATTTGTTGATCCTCCATATTTTCAAGTTGTCCAACAACCAAAGGAACAACAACATTAGTAGAAGTATACAGTCAAGAAACATAAGCCTTCTCTTCTTGTATTTCCACTTTATGTGGTTCAACACTCCCGCTAGTTTCACCATTTTCAATGAATCTAGAGTTTTCAGTTTCAACAATTCGTATACTATGGTTAGGACAATAAAATATATACCCCTTTCATTTTTCTGGATAACCATGAAGAAACCACTTTCGTTCTTGAGTCCAGTTTCTTTTCATGTGGATTATAAATCCTTATTTCTATCGGGCAGCCCCAAATATGGAAGTGTTTTAACTAGGTTTCCTTTCTATCCAAAATTCAAAAGGAGTCCTTGGAATTACTTTACTAGGAACCCTGTTTAATACGTACGTTGCAGTTTTTAAAGAACCTATCCACAAGAGCAACTCATCATGCTTCTAACCATATCCATTAGAGTACGATTATGCCTTTCTTCAATACCATTTTCTTGTGGTGTTTCAGGCATTGGGTATTGAGTACTGTTGTTATAAAATAGTAGCAATTTTATGGGCTAAGAGCCCAATCAAAAGGCCTAATATCACTAAGTAAAGGGACCTATGCAAAAAGACTACATGGCATCATGTGAGTGGCTAAGTCGTTCACCCTCTAAGGAAATGACGAGTGTCCACCATCAAGGCTTAGGATTCGTCTGCTTGCAAAGTGAGTATGCAATGTATGTATAGCACGGTTGGTTCGGAAGATAATACGGCAAGATTGGACACATTGAGAACTTGAGTACATGGACAATAAGCTGCCTTGGGCATTTGAACGTCTGCAGCAAAAAATGGTTGAGCCTGGAAAGCTGCTGGTTGAAAAGGATTACTACACCAAGGTTGAGAGACAGTAAAGCCAAAGACAACATAAGGGTGCAGATGAAGACAAAAAGCACATGGGATCCTTTGGACAGTACAGTGTCCTTTCAGTGTCAGGAACAGAAGTCATGGGTTTTGACTACATGGTTCCAAGGTGACATAAAAACAATATTTCCAGGAAAGGACGACTTCAACAATGACTATAATTTTTGGATTGTCTATAAATATAGAAGGTGATGCCCAAAATTGTAACAACCTTGAAGCTTACGAATTTCCATTGCTCTAAACTAAATACTCGTATAGTAAGGCTCCTAGTGAAGAGAAGTTAAAAGTTGATTGTTGAAAATCTAAACCAACAATTTTAAAGCAAAGTTTGAATAGTGATAGTGTTCTATAAACAAGATCATGAAGCTATTTCAAGTCTTGTAGAGGAGAAGAAAAGTTATTGAGTTTTGGTTTGTACCATCATTTACACATTGTAAAGTGATAAGATGATTGTAAGCATAAATAATCATACTTAGTGCTATCCTCTTGATATATCACAGTGATAATCATGTAAAGACTAGAACAAGGGATATAGTCGTATTTTAGCTATATTGTTTAAATAATATAAAAATCTTAGTGTTTTTACATTATTGCTTTCAGTACCTATAACCCTACTGCTAATCAACTTTAACTTAGAATAATACTAAAAGGAATTAACATTACTGCAGTAAGGTTTCAGGTTTCGCATTACTGCATTATCCTCTGAACAACTCTGCTGTCAATCTAATTTTGATTAGATTGTTGTATGTTTTCAAAAAAAAAAAAAAAAAAA
>LIEC01011887.1:116447-174441 GCA_001925005.1 Drosera capensis
CCCCCCCCCCCCCCCCCCCCATCTTAGTCTCCAAAGCAAGCCTATTAAGACTTTCAGGTTGTAAATTCTCAAGACTTAATCGCGATGATGATTTCTCTCATGATGTTCATGAAATGTCATCCTTTTCATGTACTACTGATCGAAAGCTTGACCATTTAGCAGACTTACTCACAAATGGATTTCCAAAACAACAATAATGTTCCATAAGTCAAATCATGTAGAACATGTTCTATTGCTGGTCATGCTACTGATATGTTCCTACCTTTTTTGATAACAAACAAGTCAATTCAATGAGAATTTTTTCTGATCCTCCCAGACAAAGGAAATACTCAAAATATAACTTATAATAAAGGGTGGCACAATCAACCTAACTTCGAGTGGAGGACTGAGAATCAAAATTTTTAGCCTATTAGTTTCAACAATCCTCCACCTGGATTTGTTCAATAGAAATATCAAAATCAAGTCCCTCAAAGTTCTAATGAACTAGTTCTAGAGGAACTAGCTAAGGCTACGTGAAGAAGCTCAACAAGCTTCCAAAAAGAAGTTTTCTCAAGCATCTCAAATATCGAAAAATCAAGTGAGCCACCTAGCTTATGAAGTAAACAAACTAAAATCTCAATTGTAAAATCAACTCCTTTTCCAACTTCTAAATCCATGTGAAAATGCAAATGAAATCGCTCTGAGAGTCGAAGTTGAGTTGAAAGAGTTTGAAAGAGGAAAACCATAACAAGTTGAATCGGAACTTGAAGTAATACTAATGTAAATGACTCAAGAGATTCTGATAATACCAAACAAAGTCAAGTTATTATCAAAAACTCTAGTTGAAGTAAATGCCTCTAATTCCTTTATTTCCTAGTCGTTTGGCCTATGATAAGAAGGAGGAAGTTGAAAAGGACATACTTGAACTTTTTAAGAAAACGGAAGTGAAAATTTCTCTATTAGAGGCAATTAAACAAGTTCCTCGATATGCAAAATTTCTGAAGGAACTTTACACTAATAGAAGGATACTCAAGGATAATGAACGTGCTATAGTTGAAGAGAATGTTTTAGCTATATTACAGAAAAAAATTCCATCCAAACAAAAGGATCCTGATATGTTTATAATTCTATGCATCATTGTGAATGTCAACATAGCGATATGTATGATGGATTTGGGAGCATCAATCAATTTAATGCCATAATCAATTTATAAATCCCTAAATCTTTGACCCCCATAACCAAGAGGAGTTGTTATATAACTCGTTGACAGGTTCGTGGCACATCCTGTGGGGCTTGTTGAGGACATTCTAGTAAAGGTTAATGAATTGGATTTTCCAGTAGGTCTTTATATGCTAAAAATGGAGGATGGTCATGGTTATTATTCCAAAGTAGCACCTATCTTGCTAGGATGTCCATTCTTATGAATGTCCAAAACAAAGAAATATGCTAACGATGAAACTCTTTCTACGAAGTTCGATGGAGAAAAAATCATCTTTAATAACTATGATGCTATGAAACATCCCTTTCATGAAATTCACTCTATGTATTTGCATGATTAACTCGGTCAATTTATTTACCTCTTCATAAGATGAAATGTTAGAGTTCAACAATGAAGAATTTCTCAAAGCTATTTTGAATCTAACCACCAATGAATATGAACCAACCAATGAGAAACTTGATGAACTTGAAGAAAAATTAAATACTAGAGAAAGAAATATATGTTGTGCCCTGAATACGAATATCGTCCTTATATTCCAAAGTTGTACATTAATCATGAAAAGATGTTACCATCAATAGTCAATCCATCGAAATTATAATTCAAACCACTACCACCTCACCTAAAATATGCATGTTTTGGGTGAGGGGGATGCACTACCAGTAATAATTTCTAGCAAACTAACTCTCGATGAAGAAGAGAAGTTAGTAAATATACTTTAATCTCATAAAGAGCTATAGGGTGGACAATTGCAGATGTCAAAGGGATAAACCCCTTTCACCTGTATGCATAGAATCTATCTGGAAGAAAACGCTAAACCATCAAGGGAAGCTCAATGTTGTTTGAACCCTTCCATGATAGATGTCATGAAGAATGAGATTCCAAAGCTCTTCGATGCTGGAATTATTTACCCAATCACTGATTCTGAATGAGTAAGTCCAATTCCCGTGGTCCCAAAGAAAACTAGAATGACTATGATTGGAAATCCGGATGGTAAAATGATAACAAATCGAGTCCAAAATGGATGGTGAGTATGTATTGATTATCGAAAGCTTAACGCTTCAAGAAGAAAAGATCATTTTCATCATGGGGCTCATATACCAAGGTCCGATCAGTCTACCTATATGAACTGTGACAAATCATTCGTCCTCAAGACCCGGTTGGTTTGTCCGTCTGTATCCGACCGGTCGAGACAGAACGGTGAGTACTCCGTGCAACTTCCATCCAAGCGACGTCTCGAAAGTCGATCAGTTCGTACCTGACCGAGCCAAAGCGAGTGGTCATCTCCTTCATATCCAACCAACCAACCACCCTTTGACTGTTACAACAAATATACTTTAGATTTGATTAGATGGTTTGTTGTTTGCCATGTAATGGTTCCACGTAAGACAAAGTCTGATAATTAGATTCAGTGAAATTCAAGTTTCTTTAAAAAAAAATTAGATGTTTTACTGTTTTTAATATAGTTGTTTCGATGTTAGACAAAGTTCGATAATTAGATATATAGATATAAATTAGCTTTTCATTTTTTTAATGAAATTGAGAATTTTACCATGTAAAATCATGGTGTTCAAATTTAGATAAATATTAGATTTAATTAAATTCAGTTTTTTTTTTAAAAGATGGTTTATCGTTTTCCATTTTCAACATGGTTCCATGTTAGAAAAGTTGTGTAATTAGATATATATAACTAAAATACTGGCAAAAAGTTTACAAAAATGCAATGAGATGGTGATTGCCCTAGCTAAAATCGATGATTCTGATCTCACGTGGCCTCTTCGTTCTCATGATTGGAAAATGAGGTCGACCTCGCAAGATTGTGATCCAAAAATGCAGGAAACTACTTACCTAGGTCTGGTGGCTCAAGTTCTAAATCTAAATCTAAATCTAAGTCTAAGAAAATGAAGAAGAAGAAGTCGCCTACTCCTGTGAGAAGACAATGAGGCCTGGTATGAAGTCAGTGGAGAATGACTTGGATTAAATGAGTTGTTTTGTAGTTATGGGGGATGTGTCTTTAAAGTCTTATATGAAGAAGCATTATGGGATGATAAGGTTAAACTTGAGGCGAGTAAATAGACCTTGAATAGGAAAGTGGTGAATAGTGTTAGAAGAGTTGTGCAGTTTGAAATCCCTAAGTCCTATGCCCAACCTCTAGGTGGTTAAGTTGTTTCTTCTTTGGGTCTGAATAGGGATAGGATGAGGGGTATGCCTGTCTTATTTATGGATTGCTCTGGTGATGAGGTGGTGATATAATTGGATAATGTAGTTAAGGAACGTGCATGCTGGAGTCATGCTTATGAGCAGTAATCCTTGACTTTGAAGGAAAAGAAGATCACGCAAATGAAAAGAAAAGAAGATCATGCATGGAGGAAAAGTAAATCTGATCAGGTCTTCAAGGATGCTTGTAGTTCACACAGGTCAATTGAGTGTTGTCCCCTTAGTTTGTTCAGGTTTTAGTAGCTAAGCCTGTACTGCTGAAGATTTAGGGCATTAGATCTTTTTATTTGATCTATAAGACCTTCACCCATATTGGAGGGAGATGCATGGAAGTTTTCAAAACTCCATTCCTTGGTAGTCTTCTCAGCTTCTAACTCATCTGCAGTCGATTCCAGTCTGCTAAGAAGTTTCTTAAATGCATCCATTGTCCACTGATACATGCTGTACATTTGCTAATTCAGTTATCTGAGTCTATATTCAATAACAATTTCTGATGGAGATGACTGTTGATATACATACGATTCAGTCCCTGCTATTGTTCTTGTAGAAAAGGATGGCCTTTCATGGATTGATATCATTCTAAAATCTGCAAGGGCTTACCTCAAACTCCTAGCTGTAGTCTGGGGTATCATCTGAATGTAAGATATACTTTTGTAGAGTAAGCCTAGGGGGAAGCCTATATACTTTTGTAGAGTAACCTCATACTAGGAAGCCCTAGTCTACGCCATTCCAAATAAAGAGGGAGGGGGGGGAGGGGGTGAAAACTACAGGTTCAGTGGGAATGACGTTGCACATTTTCCTCGCTAGAGCGAGTGCCACTCATTAGGTGTTTGTTGATTTCTTCAAATGTGATACTTTTGAAAGTATTGTCTGTTGTAGTCTATTGCTTTGTTGGTATTGAGGTTGTTTCTACTAATTAATCCTTCTCTATGACCACTTTTTCTATCTCCGTGGGAGTGAGGTCAAGTGTGGTAACTTGGTGAAATTTGCTTGCTTAGTAGTTTTTTGATAGTGTGTAGTAGTTTCTTCTATGGTACCCTCTATTGCATCCCTAATTGGTGATGTTGTTGGCAAGTCCTCCTTTATTGGTGATTCTTATACTGTTGTTTCCTCATGTACTGCTAATTCTAATAGGGTAGGCTCTGCTGGTGGGGACTCGGCTGTAGGTGACTCTACTACTAGCTCTTCTGTAACAAATGGTTCTGTTGTTGATTACTCATGGATTCCTTCTTCAGCTGTCTCATCATTAATGTTATCATTATCATGACCTTCTAGCTGTGGGAACTCATCATCGTCATCATCATATCCTAATGGTTGTGCTTTACCGACTGTTGGTCTTGAGAAATAATCATAAATCGCTAAGCTCGCTGCCCTGACATGTTTTTCTACCAGTCTCTTTAGTTCAACCTCCACTTTAGGAATATTCACGAATTCGACATATAACAGTTATGCTTGTAGTGCCTTCTTATCTTGAGGATAGAGTCTTTGATCTCCAGAACTCCACTTAATAATATATAGGGTTCAAAGGGCCTCTTATTCTTGTTTTCCTCCATTTTCTGAATTTGGACCAGTTGATGGATTTCTATCTCTGTGATGCTATCAACTATTCCAATTTATGTCCTTGACCCGTTTGCATTTATCCTATACCTTGTCATTCGTCCTGATGGAATGAGCTTTAGCCTTGTAGCTTTGGGTGTCCTCTTGATTGGGAGTTTATGCTGCTTGATAAACTTTTTTATCATTGCTTCCTTCTTAGGCTTGCCCGGTATTTCATCAGTCTTGGCTCTGTGTTCTAGAATCATTTCTTGTATGGCTTGGACAGTCTATAGCACTTTTATGATTTCTTCCTTCTTTGGAGATTGTGTGGTTGTGGTTGTTGTTAGGGCTCATACTTCTAATGCAGTTGAAGGCTAGTCAACTTCAATCATAGCTAATTCCATTCCTACATTAGAGATAGGAATGATTGCTGTTGTGAATGGCTTATTGTCGAAGTACTTGCAGTAGAGGTTCTCTGTGGTTACTCAATCTACATCCTTTTGAGCTTGGCTTCAATGGCTATAATCTCCCTTCTTGTGTAGCCCTATGCACCTAGCTCTTGCCTGAGCTGTGCTTGTGATCATTCTCTGACTTTCTGATAGCTAATATGAGCTTCCAAAATAAGGTTCTGAAGGTTTTCATCAGCACCAGCTTTCAGATACTTCATGAAGTGTTGTAATCTCTTGATCCTTTGGTGGTAAGGTCTTTGAGGATGATCCCATAATTGCTGCTACAGTTGTTGGTCTTTGAGAACTAGCTTCATATTGCTCTTCTGTTGGTACAGACAGTGTTTCTATCTCCATTTTTGTAGGTTGTGTAGTAGAGAGTTCTGATATTGTTTCCTCTTCTGAGGTCTATAGGAGAAGATTCGTCCTTGTCTCCTTCATCTGTTTCGATCTGGCTTCTGGTGCCTTCTTGATCATCTTCTCTTTGGCCTTTTCAGGCTTATTCTTGTCAGGCTGATCTGTAGCATTTGTTATAGTCTGCACTGCTACTGGTTTCTTTGAGAAACCTATTGGCTGCTTCCTAATTTTTCGTACATCAATCTGCTTGGCCACAGTCCATGGCCTTCCTTCTTTGTGAGATAGCTTGAGTTTTTCTTTTAGAATGATGCTTATGACTCTTCCAAATAAAGACTATCTGGCCTCTATTGCCTTTGCCAATTGATACAAAAGAAGCTTGGCCCATTTGAGTTTGTGCTTGGTGAGTATAACACATATAATTTCTTGCTGGTCACAGGTGATCTGATCATTTGAGAATTCCCTTGACATGATCACCTTCTTGATTATGTTTTCAAGTAGTTTGTATGTTTTGGACAAATACTTCTTCATTGTTCGTATTCCTTCTTTCACTCTATCCTCGCTCAGCATTACATGTCTCTCATCATTTATTACAGAGATTGGTATACCTTTGGGTCCTTCGTTTAGAACTTTGAAGAGTGTTAGATCGGGTGTTGGTCATTTTTGAGTAAAATCAAAGAGAATTTTCAAATTCTTGAAATTGAGTTCTCAGAATTTGCAAACTAGGGTTTTGCAGTAGAGAGAGAGATAGAGAGTATTAGAGTGCTTACACTGAGTGAGTAAAAGTGTTTTTGACTAATTTTTTTTTTCAAATTTATACTCTTTGAAAAAGTTACCATTGTCATTTAACAACTAACCGTTACGCATATTCAATCATTTATTTGACTTTTTCGAAATTTTAGACAATTAGTTTTAAAACGCTATTTCTTTCCAAAAAATAGAAATGGAGTAGAGTAAGAATAATGTTGGTCTGCATTTCATATGTACAATAGAGCAATAGAACATTTTGTCCATTTTATTGATTCAAATCAATCATATCCAATTCAACTCAGAATTGAATAAATTTGTTCTTATCAAGAGGTTTTGTAAAATGTATGCAATTGTTTTTATGTTGGAATATATTCCAACTTACCGTGAGTTTTTTTGCACATAATCTCTGATAAAAATGATATCTGACATCAATATACTTGGTCCTGGCATGAAAAACTAAGTTTTTTTAAATTGTCATTGCAGACCTGTTGTTACAGAATATTTGAGTTTTAGAAAACATCACACCATAATTTGTAAGTTTTGACCTCATCCATAGTACTTGTGCAGCTAAATATTCTGCTTCTATAATAGAGGTTGACACCGTTGTCTGTTTCTTGCTGAACCATGAAATCAGTCTTGCACCAAGAAATTGACATGATGTACTTGTGTTTTTCTTATCAACTCTACAACCTGTAAAAATCCGTATTTAGTAAACAACATGTTTTTCTTTTTTTTAAAAAAAAAAAAAAAGCAAGAACCAATAAGTGCGGAATTATTCAGACGTCCTGTTTTGTTGAACTAACGTACTGTTTGAGATTGTGAAGTGTAGGATCCACAAGTATTCTAGAGGGAGAATGAATAGGTTATCTTAAAATTTTACAGTGTAATGCAATGAAATGATGAATATCTATACACTGATATTCTTTATAGACTATTGAGATCGTTTGCAACAGAGACTTAAACTCTGAAGTTTGTCTCTGTTTGATGTTGAGATTGATTCGTAACAGTTGTAATAGCTCAAAATAATGAAAAGTAAAGAAAAAATATAGGATTTATACTGATTCAGACACTCGTTATCAACTTATAACCGAGAGCTTAGTCCAATCTTTCCTTGATGACCACTTTAGTTAATCCAAGAGATGAGTTTACTATCTTCTTGCTTTTTATTTACAAGACAACCCCTTTACAAGGTACCTAATTTATCCAAGACGAAGAACATAGATCCTTGTACAAATCCTTCACTGGACTCTGCTATAGCTTCTGATGGTGATAGTTGGCCACATGTGAACTTTTAATGATGTTGACATCTCATCTTTTTCAGATCCTCGTACTGTCACTCTGAGTCTCAATTCTTTGATTTGATTGATGCTCAGACTTTTATCCCAACCTTAGCAATCATCTCTGCTGCACTTCAATCTGCTGCAACTCAGTCTGTATTTAGTACCGTTGAGACCTTGTCTGCACCCAGTCACTACTATAACCTCATCTACACCGAGATCTCATGCAATCCATGCATTGTTGTGTTGGTCCTGGCCTGCAAGTTCAATCCTATATCCTAAAAATTTTGTAAGTCTTTTGATATCCATGCATGTCTTATTTGCTCAGTTAAAATTCTCTATTGTAGTCTGTATCTGGTGACCCTTACAATACTCTTCATCTGTAACCGTGTGCTATCCAATATCTAACCTAGATTCAAGATGCCTAACTAATTTTTAGGCTAAGCACACTAACAACCTCACGGCTAATACTTCTAAGTTATGTTCATCAATTTCTATATAATTTGAGGTATTACGCATTCCTATCATGAAACATTGGCACTATTCAAACATCGTGTTTTATTGAACCGGCGCACTGTTTCAAATAGTGCGTCATAATAAAGCAATATATTTCGCTAATTCAAATCCAACAAATCCTAAAAGCAAAACGAAAAATCACAAAAAATCAATAAAAAACAAAAACTTATAACATGATATCCATAAAATTGAAAACATTATTACATAATATCCAACATGTTTTCTTGTAATAAAAAAACAAACAGTGATGCACTCTTTCATTGAACAAAACAAAACAATGCACCAATTCAAATCCAACAAATCCCAAAAAAATGAATAAAAACAAAATTTTATGACATAATATCCATAAAATTGAAAACATTGTTACATAGATCCAACATGCTTTTTTTAATCTAAAAAAGAAACTAAGAACTAAATATTGACGTACTGTTTTAAAACAAAATCGTACGTCAGTTCAAATCCAACGAATCTATAACAAAAAATAAAATAAAAAAATTACGAAAACAAAAAATCAATCAAACCTAACCCTGAAACTAAATGACTCTAACTCAAACAAGTAAATTATAGTTTTTAATCACTGAAAACGATCAAGGAACAATGATTTTATTGTTAGGTTTTGCAAAACGATCGAAATCGAATTTTAGATGAAATTGAAATATTTTGGATGTTTTGTGGATAAAAATCGATTGATTTGTGTATGTAAGATCAAATTGATGTGATTATAAGCAAATTTGATGAGTTTTGGTAGAGATTTGATGAATTGATGAGTTTTGACTACGGGGAGAGGCGGTTTCTTTTGGGAAAAATTTAAATTGTATCAAATAAAAATTATGTATACGAGTTGTATATTTTGGATAATATTTTTGAAAACATGTATCGTAAGAAAATTTTTGTAACTTTTATCCTTAGTTTTACACTGTCTTTTCTTCTTTCTAGACATAATGTTAAGTTTTTTAAATCAATTGTACCACTCAAAGAATTATTTTCAATATTGGCTGATAGTGTAATTATATAACACTCGGAATTATTTCATTTTAACATATGATAATGTAACTTTGAAAAGTTGAAATAGATCGATAAGTCGGAATTAAATATTTAAAAACTTCAATATTTTATACACGAAATTGAAATAAGTTTATCATATTTAAAAAGTATAAATAAATGGGAATAAGTTTTTCAACATATGATCGAAACATATGCTACAACAATAGCATAATAGATGTTATAGACAACTATATAGTTACTTATTATGCATTATAGTTTATTCTTTTTTTCATCATTAAGTAATTAAGAACTCCATTTTGATAACAAACTTTGGGAAAGATTCCTGGGATGATCGATTCCTTGAAGGCGCATGTTTTCTCGCCATGATCCCTGGGATGACGGTCTTGGATTTGTTGATGAAGCCCGAAGATTGTACCATCCCCTCCATCCGTGTTGTTCCATGCTCCGAATTGACGGGCCGATTTTGAAAATAATTCAATCTTTTTTTTTTCCCTCTTTCGTGTTAAAAACTCACAAACAGAGGGTGTAGGAGACCATCATCGATACATAAGTTAAACTCACAATATCTTTGAGAATTTGAGTCCTGTAGCCGTCGACTCGTCATAGGGAAAATAGAGCTTGATTGATCGATACTCAAGTTATACTCACAATATCTGTTTAGAATTTCATTTCATCTCTCATGATAAAAAACAAAGCCGACACCACCCCAATCGATCCAACCCATCAACTCTTCATCCAATTTTCCACGCTGCTCACTAATCGTTCAAATCCAGATTCCGAAAATGGACGATTTCGGGTTTCTAGTTCAACAGTATGGGATCAAATCCAACAGCAAATCAACCCCAATGGCTGCTATTAAACCAAATGCAAATACCCATGATTCAAAAACCCTAGATTGGGATCTGGGTTTTGGAACCCAATTCGACTCTGGGTCATCCAAATCCATCGAAAGTTCGAATCTTGTGACCAAGTCTTTGATGATGATGATGAGAGTAATGATCAATGGATGCTTTGTTTCAAGCACCCATGAAGAATAGTAACAATTATTGTAACAAGTAGTAGTGGTAATGGTGATTTCCATTTGGGTTCTTTGTTGGGTGGTTCACAGCGTGTGAAGTCGAAACCAGAATCTTTCGACTTGTTGGATGGTTTTGGGGTTGTGAATGCGAATGAGAATGATGCAGTGGAAGAAAGTAGGATGGTTTTGGGGTTGTGAATGCGAAAGGGAGGATTTATTGTCGTCTAATACAAAAGTGGGTGACTCGACTGGTGATATTCTTGGGAGCATGGGGACAATGGAGTCGGTTACGTTGATAAACTCGAGAGATAGTGGCTTTCGTGATTGTAGGAAGGAGGAGGTTGATGTTGATGAATTGATTCCCAGGTTTGGAGACTGTTGTCATGGATGCTAGGTATGAACTTGTACGGTTGTGATCTCGAGTTCATCTTCAGTCTTGTGATGTATGGAATGCATGAAGTTCTAAACAAGTGGTCTGCTCTGTTTAGTTTAGGGCCTGAGATACCTATTGACTGTTGCGGTATTGCCTCATCGTAACATAGCAAATACTGTGGTCTGAGGAATTTTTTCCAGCTATATATCTATGCCCTCACTTTTGCCAAAGTGCTCTGTGAACCATGTAGTTCATGCCAACATTGTAGAACTTCATTCAGCCACGCATCAAATGTTCCCATTATACTGGTTATAGTAACTCTATTCTCTGCTCCATTATTATTTCAGCATATTAGAGCGACTCCACCAATGATGTTTCATTTCGGTTGCCATTTCAATATTTTGGCAACCCAAATGATAATTGGAAGGAAAACAAAGTTGTGTTCTACGCCATGATTGCTATTGTCATTGCCAAAATATAAAATTGGCAATTAAAAATTAAAATGCTAAGTTTCATGAGTGCAAGACATTGCCATATATGAGAACCAAGCATTTGATGAGGTAAAGAAATATTTGTGTTAATGGTGGCATATGATGATGTCATTTCTTTTGTCAAATTTGACAAACAACATAGCCTCACCATTTTTTTAGCAACCCATTTGGCGATAGGGTGTAGACAGACATTTTCATTTTGGTTGCCCAATCTGAACATGGCAATGCAAATGGCCATAGGGTGGAGTTGCTCTTATGTTACGTTTTCCACTCCTTTGATGTTCTTCTCCCTCCCCTAAATATTAATCATTAGAGTACACGTTGAGTGGTTAAAATGGGCATCCATGAGAACATAGATTTTGAAATTGATATAGGGGAACTTGATTGATATAGGGGAAATATCTGGCAGCGGAGGTGCTCATGCGGGGAATGAAAAAGTGTACACCCGCAAAGTAGATGTGGATGAAGTGCGTGAAATGAAGAACCAAAATCATAGTGAAGTTGATTTAGACTCCTTTTTTAGTGGTCATTCTGGAATTGGCACTTTTTCACCAGAGACAAATGCTGTAAGATTCTCATGCTAGATTTATTCCTAGGATTTGCAGATGTCTGAGTTATATTTGACTTTGCCGAGGTGTTATTTTGTTTTAGGATAGAAAGGCAACCCCAGATGTTCCAGATTTATTTTCTCAGACTTCATCTGGTTTAGAAAAGAAATTTGCCGGGCTAAGTTTCTCTGTCAGTATTTCTTCAACTAATGGTAAGTTCATTTAAAAAATATGCTTTTCCTTGCTGCTACCTGAATGCCTTCTATTGCGCTCAAGGAACATCTCTTTTTGCTTAGTCAACTGCTGTTTTGTTTGACAAAGTTGCATTACCTTCTGAAGGATTTTCTGAAGTTGAAGGTGAAGATAAAGAAAGAAGGAATGCGAGATTTGAGCGGTACCAGAAGACAGAGGCGTGCATGGTAAATTATATTATTGTGTTACATACTTGTGATGATCCTTTTTTTTTTGTGGCAATTTTGGGTGGCCATTAGTCAAAAGCATCCATTAAAAGCCGTAATGATATTTATAATTTTATAAAAATGAGACATGAGTAGGAGATTGCATATTCTAATGGAGTGTTCACGGGTAGACATTGATGGACATATATCTCGAGCTTGGTGTATCGGTTGCCAGATGGGCGAACCCTCTTAGGACATTAAATACAACCGATTTGAATAAGGCGAATCGGATGATTACTCAGCCGAATCGTACCAATTTGATTCAAACCTATTTTTCATCAATTTTTAGAAAAACGATAATAAAAAAGATAAACATTAATATAGAAGAGGCAAAAATTAAGAAAATGAGTAAATAACATAAACTAAAATTATAAAAGTCTTATTTTTATAATTTCACATATTTAGGATATTTCAAATTTTAAATACACAAAAAATATTCAACATCATCACCACGACCATGGGAGGAGCTCGACCATAAAAAAATAATCCTGAAAGGTAACATGAAAGGTAGCATGATATTTCAGTGATTTAGATCTTTTTTTCTAAAGCATGAAAGACAACATAATAACCCGAATCGATATGAATCACGCGATTCAGGCCCGAATCATCCGATTCAAGGCCAATTCAGGCCTGAATCATCGATTCAAGGTCGATTTAGACTGATTCAGGCCATTTTCCAAAAAATCAGTTTGATTCGGAATTGATAGAGCCACAAACCGATCCGATTCACCGATTAATCGGTCGATTCTGACATTTTGTAAACCATTAATACATCCCTTTCCATAGTTCTGTTTTTCATCATCATCAACATGGTTAAGTTTCATTCAAAACAATAATCCTCCAGCTTACAAATATCAGTACATGAGCACGGAGCGCTTATATTAACACACCATCATGCCACCTACACCAGCAAAAAGGAATAGAACAAAGTAACTAGCATATATCAGCTACATCCTAAGCAAATACAATCAGCCACCTCCTTCGATGACTTCCAGCCTTGATTAAACACCCTTGAGTTCCTTTCCTTCCATATATATTAGATCATTGCAGCATTCATCCTACGCATTTCCTTCTCCATTGCAGTATTACCCTTGGCTACTTTAGTGAACCAGTGAAACCTGTCATCTGACATACACCTCCCAAGAGATAGCTTCATCACCTTATTCACCATCTGGGGAACTCTTCTAGTATACTCACAAGAGAAGAATAAGTGCTCATGCATTTCAAAATAAGTTGATCATAAAAAACACATCGTCCGTAGCCATGTCCTGCCTAGCAAACCAAGACTTAACTCTTAGCTTCCCTCTTACAGGAAGCCACAAAATAAAACCTTGTCTGGGATTAATCTCCTAAGCCAATACCATTTTCCACTATACTATCTTTTTCACCTGAGGCATCCATGCAAGTCCCCTTAACTGCCAAAGGACCCCTCAACTGTATCCCCTTTTGAAGCATTTCGTCCTTGACTCTTAAAAGACCCCTTCAAACCCAGCTATGAGAGTTCTTAAACATTGCAGCCCAAAAATCATCACCGTTTGTGACAATGTGGGAGCTGGTCCACATACCATGGACCGATCGAACCCACAATGAATCCTTTTTCAAAGCAATTGCCCATATTCTTTTAACATGAAAAGTCATGTTCCATACCAGTAAGCTCTTCAAGCCCAAACCTCCAGCTTTTTTAGGAAGGCATACATTAGACCAACCAACCAAGGATCTATGCTTGTACAAGGAACAACCAGTCCATAAAAAGCAGCGACAAACTTGCTCAATCTCTTCTAACACAACATGGGGAAAAATAAAGACTTGAGACCAGTACAGCTGGATACTCATCAAAATTGCCTCAATCAGGACCTTCCTTCCAACAGAGGATAGACACTTAGCCTCCCACCCTTGAATTCTTTTCAAAATTCTGTCAATGAGCGGCTTATAATGCTTAACCTCCTTTTTCTTCGCAGTTAAAGGTACACCCAAATTCCTTATAGGCAGCTCACCCACCTTCATTCCCATGTGTTGCTTGGATTATTTAATGAGTATGAAAAGATGTATGGTAATGAAGTTGTACAACAGAGCCAAGATACAAATGAAGCGGTTGATGTAGAATATCAAAATAACGATGATGAAGTGTGTAGATGTAGTAGAAAGTGAATGAATGTGTTGATAATGAAAGGTGGGGTATATATATATATATACAATAACTTCTACACTCCCTCGCAAACTGGAGTATATATATCTAATAAACCTAGTTTGGAGGTGAAATGACAATGAAGAGATTGAGATAAAGCTTTTGTGAAGAGCTGGTACATGCTGCAGCTGGATTTTTCTCCGTTGGACCTTTTCACGTATAAAGTCCTTCTTCATATTGCGACTTTACTTGAACCAAGACGAAAGTGGGAGTTCATGAATATTTCGTTGGATGCCATGTATAAGAAGGAAGATTCATTGAAAGATGAGACAGTGAAAAATGTGAAGTGTGTTTTGCTTGGATTATTTAATGAGTATAAAAAGATGTATGGTAATGAAGTTGTACAACAGAGCCAAGATACAAATGAAGCGGTTGATGTAGAATATCAAAATAACGATGATGAAGTGTGTAGTGTAGTACAAAGTGAATGAATGTGTTGATAATGAAAGGTGGGGTATATATATATGTACACAATAACTTCTACACCATGAAACCAGACAAAAACCCTTCTTGATCAGCATTTAAACCACCAAAAAAGATCTCTCTTCGAGAGGTTCATGGATAATCCTGAAGTGCATTCAAAATGGATCAACTGCTCCTTTAACAACTTCAATGATTCCTTGTTCCCATATGAAAGAGCATAAGGTCATCGGCAAAGCATAGTTGCATTATTCCCAGCTCCTTACAACGTGGATGAAAGCCCAATAAGGGGTTCTGCATAGCAAGTTTGATATGTCTATGAAGATACTCCATGACCAGCACAAAGAGATAAGGAGAAGCAGCATCTCCTTGTTTGAGTCCACGAGCATCTTGAAAGTAACCCTCCAAGCTGCCATTAACAATACAGGAAAAACTAGGAGATGTAAGATGAATACCCTGGGAACCCCATTTCATACATAATCTCCTCCAGAAATCCCCAATCAACATAGTAATAGGCCTTCTGCAAGTCAATTTTAATCATGCAACGAGGAGAAATCCCTTTCTTCTCATAGCCTACGAGCATCGATACTCCATGGGAAGAGTTGTACACATACCCGATATGTTTCGGACACGGATATGCCGGGGACACGGTGCCGAGATGTATCGGAAATGTATTTAGGGCGAGATCAATTTGAAATTTTCTAGCCAACATTGTTCCGACACGGTTAGGACACAGCTAGGACGTGAGAAGATGAATTTAGTTAATTCGAACCATTTACAAAATGAAAAAATAAAAAGGAAACTGAAAAGGTGCTAACCCTAGCAATACTTCCATCACACTGTTGCTTTACCATTGAAGAACTCCATCGGCTTCCCTCTCCCAATCAACCACTCCTGGGACCTTGGAAGTTGCAAGTTTATCTTTGGATGAGTCAGAGTTAGAAGCAACACTATTCATCGATGATGGTGAAGAGAATGATGAGATTGAAACTGTTGCACTATAGTTGATGAAAGATCTAGAACTTCTATTTTTGATGCTATGTTGTAAAAGATTCATAATTTCTATTTACTAGATCCTTGTTATTTACTATTTGTCATTATTTAACATATTTATATATATAGATCCTCGTGCCTTACCCGTATCCTCAATTTTTTAAAAATGCCCTATCCCTGTGTTGAGTCGTTCCTGTGTCGGACTCCCGTACCAGTATCTATGCAACCTAGATATTATCTGAAATATTCCTGCCCTGCACAAACACCCCTTGGGAGATATCTATCAGATAAGGAAAAATTATTTGCAGCTTACTGGCCATAAGCTTTGAGATAACCTTATACATCACTGAGCAACGAGAAATAGGCCTGTATTCTGTTACCTTCGAAGCATGAGGCTTTTTAGGAATAAGATTAACAGCCGTAGCATTGATCTGATGCAAGAGTCTTCCATTATAAAAATATTCCTGTACTGCAGCAATAATATCATGCTTAATTATATCCCACCAAGTTTTTAAAAATCTAGCTGTATATCCAACTGGACCAAGAGCCTTTGCATCATCAATCTCCCATAAGGCATTCTTAATATCCTTCTCACTGAATTGCAAGTCCAAAGAAGCCTGCATAGCATCATTTAGACAAGGCCCTTGACGAATGGCATCAACATTCAGCTTCTGAGTCTTTAGCTTGACACATCCTAGCAGCTTTTTATAGTAATGCACAATTACCTCACTTATCTGCTTTGAATCAGTCACTCTCACCCCCTCCTCGGAAGAGATACAACTGATATGGCTCCTTCTCTTAGCAGATTTTATTATGGCATGAAAGTATTTAGAGTTACGATCCATACCAAATACCCATCTCTGCCTGGCCATTTGTTGGAAATGAAGCTCTTCAGCAGCCATCAAGGCCTTAAGATCCTTGACAACCAACACCATCTCTTCCCTCAACTCATTACTAAGCTGCTCTTGTAATCTTTTCTGCAAAGAATAAACATTTTCCACAGCCTCATTTACTCAAAATGAAATATTACCAGAAGCAGATCTATGCAACTTCCTGAATTCCTGCTTAAGGACCTTAGACTCAGAAACTTCATGAAACACACCCCAACCAACCACAGGAGTCGACTATGTATTCCTGACAACACCCAGAAAATCAGGGTGAACTGATCACTGATTCAGAAACCTGAATGAGCCTTTATTCTTATCCCAAGACTGCCATCAAACCAGAACTAGAGAATGATCCAGAAATGCCAGCTTCCTCAAAGAAGGCATCAGCACCTCCTGCATATCTATCAAACGAACCTTCATTTGTCATGACTTTATCCAGCTTGATACAAATCCAAGCCGAATCATCTTGCTGACTATACCAAGTATAATAACACCCAGAACTACGAATATCCACCAAACCAGCTAACTCAACACCAAGAGCCAGATCCTCACAAGGATCTATTTGAACCTCTTTGTAACCACATTTCTCATCCACCTTCAAAAAGGAATTGAAGTCATCCATGACAAGCCAAGAATTATGAGTGGACATACCTGCTAGATCATACCATAATCTACCACCCCTTGACACGTTGTCATTTCTAAAATAAAGGAAAGTAACCAGCATACTGTCACTATCTGCTCGATTAACGATTTGGCAATGCAGGAATTGATCAGACATGGACACTACACAAATATCTTATATATTGGTATCCCAAACACACCAAATCTTCCCATTATAGGCTTTATCATAGTTAGAAACAGCCCCTAACTTCTAAAGCATTTTTCCTTAATTTTCTCACTTTTAGCAAGCTTCACTCTAGTCTCAAGGCAACCCAAAAGGGAAACCTTGTACTTGACCACAAACCGTATTATTAACCCAAAAGGCTTATTAAGCCCTCAAAAAATCCAACTAGCAATCATCTTAAGTAATACCCGTATTACCACCACTAGCCTGCTCTTTTCCACTACTATCACTTGGCAGTTCATTGTACCCTTCTTCTTGGACTGAACCACCTGCTAGTCTGACTTCTCACCCCTAGCATCATCTACACATTTCTTTGGAGAGCCCCGCTCCAGAGAGACAGGTTGATTTACAGGCCCAGGAACAACCTTTGAAACTTCAGAAGATTTCTTCACGACCCACTTTTGAACCTGTTTAACTGGCCTCGTGCACATAATGGCACTATGTTCCCAAGGTGAACACTTACTACACTTCACCGGAAGCCATTCATACTCCACCTCCTGCATTGCAATTTCCCCTTCAGGTCCACAAAAGGTAAACTGATCAATCACCTCTGCTGAAGTATCTACATCTACCAAAACCGTCGCAAACGAAAGTCGCTCTCTTGCGGTTGTGTAATGATCAGTTTTAGTGGGATAACGCACCTTCCCAGCTAGCTTATCAATCACCTTGGGAGCCCAGAACTCAAGATTCAAGTTCTTCAAACGAATCCACACTGGATTCCTCTCAATGACATTCTCCTCTAATGCAAAATGTGGAGTCCACGCACGAAGCACCAGAGGCTTTTGGTTCATAAACCACGTCTCATCATAATCTTAGCACAATCATGAGCATCTGCAAATCAAAACACAAAGTATCCCTTCTCATGAAGGTGAACCCCAGGCATGGCAATCCCTTTCCAGTTCCCCGACACTGAATCTTGCATAACCAAAGATGGAACCGTCTCCCCAAGTACATAACCAATCAATGAATTATTCCAGTAATGACGGGCATCCACAACCTCATCCAACGATATCACAATCTCCTCACATCGACACACATATGACAACTGATAGCCCGCCTGATCAACTCCAGAATCCGCAGCCTCAGCATATGACGATGGAGAAGGCTTCACCAAAACCAAGAGGCTTCAGGGGTTTTCAGGCCATCAATCACCTTTGTCCCACCGTGTTCCTCAACCATCTCCTCTATCTTCTCAGCCCAAGTGACTTCTTCCCCAGATCACTAACAGCCTGACTCTCCTCCAATTTCTTCTTCACCTTGCTCTTACGACGCTTCTTTGAGGAGGACGAACCAGACTCTCCACTCGCAGACACACTCACTGACTCACAACCTTCCTAGGTCGCCCGCACCCTCGTTTCATCACCGGAGGATAGAGCAACGACTGCCGTCGCCCTAGAGATCCCTCTCACCCCTCTCACCGCCATGCCCTCAGTTTTGTTTCTACTATTTAGTAGAACTAAATTTTACGGACACAAGTGCACCAGTATCATTGTGAACTTGTGATGGCCAAGATTGCATGACGAGTTTGGTTGAATCGTACTATTGTCTTTCCGAACTGATAGGTATTGTGTTTCTGCTAGTGTATTATGCTGTACTCAAACACTGTTATCATTTGTAGGCTCAGGCATTGGCTGATATGAACCAGCGGGCTTTCAGGTGCAGCTGGAGCAAGAAGAGAGACATGTAAGTACCTCTTCCTATCACGTGGTTCTTTCATGTATGCACTGACGATCTTTTCATCTCTTGTCCCTTTTTTTATCCTTGACAGTCTGTTCCTCGTGTTAAATTCTCTCGCCACCGTAGATCTTTACTTCTCCTTTTTGTTCCCTTTTCCCGTGCCATGGGCATCTTTTATAGAAGTAGTACTGACACTTTAATTTTGATTCTCAAATGTAGACTTTAGTTTGTTCATTATGTCATGGTTCACAGAATTGCTGAAACTGTCGATATGGAGATGAAGCATTGGGCTGCAGGTAAGGAAGGGAACTTGCGTGCTCTGTTATCTTCGTTGCAGCAGGTAAATTACTCTCAAAATCCAAGTAAAACCCTACCATGGAGGCTGTTCAAGAGCAAAAAAACGAGGGATCGTCGGTCAGGAACTCGGTGGAGAATGTTACCAGGACTGGGCTTAAGATCAGGTTCAAGTTAGCACCAAGACCTGTTCTCCTTCCATTGCCTGTAGTGGAGCCTGAAGCAACATTAGAAGGTGGGTTGATCAGTCTGGTCATATTTTGGTGTTCAATTTTTGGCATTTTTTTCTTCATTGTAATTATTGCTTGTGGTTGCATTATTCTGACCTGATTTTTTTTTTCTCATCTCAGGAGGAATATAGAATAGTTAGGTACTATGAAATGATGTAAGCTTAGCCTTGAGCTTATCAGTAACCTCAGTTTCCCTGAATTTGAAAAGTTGCTTCCCTACTTTCCATCTGAAGGAACACATAGAAGAAACTGCCAGTCTGTATGACATTGCCAACTATCGTTAGAGATTGGATGTCATTGATCTACCCTTGAAGAAGTTATTTATTCACTATTATGAAGCTATACTGCCTACTTCTTAAGCTCTTTCGTATGTTTCTATTTTTTTCGGAGTATAGCCTGTTAGAACTCGATTAGATCACCTCAATCACCATAAAAAGAGAAGTGAAAGTTCTCAAGCATACTCTATAAATTGTGTATCCGGATACAAAAATAAGGAAAAATTACAAAGTTGAGTATGTATCATATTATCTAGGTAGTGAGTCTGAATTAGGAACAAATAATGACAATGATAATTGTCTCAAATGCAAGATTCTGAAATTCGCTCCCAAGTTGAAGCCATCCAACTTTGTAACAAATGATGAGTATTTATAAGATAAGTCATGAGTGATCCTTGACAAATAAGATTAGTTAATGATGTAGGCAAAATCAAGATATCAAGAGTTGACCGATATCGTTATAAGCCACTATTGGTGCTGTCACCAGGATTTATCGTCCTTGGTCGTTTTCGCTGATATTGTGTTTCAGAATAATGGTTACAGGAGTGATAATGGTTAAATGGCATGGTTTCAATCCATTCCCCTTTGGGAGAACCATTTGGGCTTATGGCTCGTTAATTTTGTGTCGATTCTCTTCAATCCTTTTGGAGTTTTTTTCTTATGTTTTGTTCCTGTTAAATATCAAGTCCTTGTTTCCATGCTCATGTAGTGTTATTATTCTCCATGTATTTCACGTTATCGTATTGCTTGATCTGTTATTCATGTCTTCCAATGTTGATTTGTCAGGTGTTTTGGGCAGGATGTGGTTGGAATCGTGGTTCCCGACTTGATCACACCATATCAGGTTAAGATGGTATATAAGAAGACAGCTTTATGTGTCCATCCAGATAAGGTTCATTTGAGAGGTGCTAGTGTACAGCAGCAGTACATTGTTGAGAAAGTTTTTCATTTATTGAAGGTATTTTGTTCTATCAAAGGATTTGATATGCGTCTTTTCTTTATTTGTGATTGCCTTCTGGAGCTATTACTTAAAATTTAAAATAATCTTTTATATTGCCTCTTAATGAAAATTTTAACGACGGAAACATGGAAAAGATTAGATCAACAAATAAGAAAAATAAATGAAATGGAACTTGAGTGACTTTATATCCAGAAAAATGTGGAGCTTGTATGACCCAATTGATCTTGGGTTGCCTGTTGGCTTGGGGGAAAATGAGTTCAGATAGCAGTCAATGAATCAAAGTTCTTAATAAAAATACTATGTATTACCTTCCTTTTTCCGCTGAGAGACTATTCAAGGTTTCAAAGTCGTAATATGCTGTCAATTGTGAATATTATTGCTGCATTTTTTATGCATGAGAGGCTACAGAAAGTCTTGCAGTGATTTAATTTTCTAGACTCCTTTTTATTTTATTTTTTCATTATCCATCTGTTTCCAATTATGAGCAAGGAGATGCATTAGTTGGTTTTTATTTCAAGCCCTTCAGACAGATGTTAGCATGCACTTAGCATTCTTTCTGTCTTACTCTTACACAACGCTGGGATTGGGAGAGAAGCATTAGTAGGCCAAACCTTGGAACTTCAAAATTTTGCCCTTACCAAGCTTGTAGCTAAACTTTTGTGGTGGAGCCTCTTATAAATCAATAAATATGTATAAATATGAAAATTATAAAATAATATTAATGAATTGGGTGTATTCTCATTAACTTATATGGTTACCTATGACCAATGATGACTAGGCGATTCCTAGTCATCAACCTGTCCGAGGCTAGCCTTTCCCAGCTTGCTTTTTGATTTTTGGACAAAGGCTGGTGCCTTGGACGCCTAGGCGTTTAATGTACCTTGGGTAGCCTTGACCTTGATGTAGGGGATGAATTTTATTCTATTTTTGCAAAAAGGGGTTTATATAACAAAAGGTAGGTATTTAACCATGGTAACAGGAAATTGAATTATAAAAGATCCTGAATGTAGCCAATATAATTAATTTTTATAATGTATCTGGCCATAACTTATAGTCGCGGTTTTAAGTGTTAAGACCATTTAATGGTACTTTCATATTCAATAATTTCATGTTTTTCTAACATAAGTTTGCAGGATTTTATGTACTTATTTGATGATAACATTTTACTGTAAGTTGGACTTCCATGCATATACTTGTTCAGATCTTTGTGTAATCTAATATCAAAGACGGTGATTCCCTATCAAGTATCTCTGGGAAACTTAATTCCCAATGAATACTGCTCCACGTCTAGTCTCCAAAGTGCCACAATTAATTACCCCCTTTTGTTTACAAAAATGTCATTCCTTTCTCACAACAAATGTTTGCCTTCTTTCGGAAGTGATACTAGCTTTTAGGACCCCTTGGTTGGTTATTGCCTTGACCTTTGATAATTATTCCCATTGCATTTTAGTTTTTCATGCAGTAGTATGATACCTGATTGATCCTTTCTGGATAAAAAGGCACTGTTCACCACAACATAACCCCTGTGCAGTGAAGGATTAATTTTCTAGAGCAGCAAATTGTGAGTGGATAATGCATCGTATTTAAAACTGGCATATACTGAAAAACTTCTTTTCAGTAATGAACGTTCGTTCTATCTATATAACACAAAGGGTGTGCCTAGGGTGCTATTCGATGTCGTTTGCGGTTAATTTGTCCGATTTTTAATTGATTAAGGTTACGAAGATTGAAACCATAACCGAACCTAATAGTTGGTTAATTGAATATCGTTACTCTGCAAATTTTGAAATGTTTTTTACGGTTTGTTGAAATTGGTTTCAAAGGGTATCATACGACTCAAAACGAAAATGAACCGAAAAAATAAAATGGTTATATGTTCGAAGCCAAACTGTTTTGTTTATCAAAAAGATAACTTATTTTATATGGTTTGATTTTTGTTCGTACAGTTGATTTCAGCCTGATAAAAGATTTTGTACATGTTTCAACCATTGTTACTGGATACTAAAACACCGCTTTTTGCCTATTAGGAATAATGTACCGAACTGCAATGCATAAAGAAAAGTCTACAAATTTTTATGGAAAGCAGTATTTTTGCCCCAAACTCTGTGCTTCAAGGTTCCACAACCATGAGCACCCAATGCATATTAGACCGTACTTGAATCCTGTTTGGGGAAGCCAGATGAAGGTGAACCATACAGTAAATCCTAGGTTGCAGTAATTCATGTGTTTTGGCCTACCAGCATACTTTGCCTAAAATAAAAATTTATGATTTCTTACTGTATCTTGTGAACAAATTGTTGCTGCTTCTTTCCTGCATGAAGTGGCTATTGGTTTTACTTTTCTGGCTAGGATAATTTACTATATTTTGGGAGAGGTCAAGAAGGAAAAGGAGAATAAAGCTGAGGCTTAAGTGGAGGAGCTTTTAGTTGTGTCAAGTCCTGTGGACTGTAAGGGAATCAGCTTATCCTTCCCTTGACAACCATGTTCAGGGAATTCAATTCCTCTCCGGTTCGGAGCAGATTGGATGGAAGGTGAAAACGTAATGAGAATCTAAATGATCTACAGGCTTCTCTTTCATTCACCATGCTTCCAGTTCAGATTAAAACATAATATCATAAGTCTAGTTCCATTTGTTAACTGTATGTTATAATTTTTCGATTGTCCTTACCATCCTCAACATTTACCTCCGCATCCACTCGAATTATTCACTCACCCACAATGTGTATCGGCGCAATCCAGTTGGCGCTCTGAACTTTGTGAATGTAATTGCTGGGAACCTGTTCCTCTGGAGCACCAGATCTCTGATCCTTTGTGCCTGTTCTACCTAAACTTTTGACTGAGAACTGAGGTGGAACATACTTGGCCATATGTATTTTTCCCGCACTTGCCTTGCAAATGCCAGCTTGGGACTTCTAGGTCACGTTTGCTTAGCATGCCCAAAAATTCATTCTTTGTAGTTCTAGTTTAAAGCTTAGGATAGAAGGTCGTAACTCCTGGTTGTATTTCTGCGCCTCTGCAGTTTCAACAAAGCCCAAATCCTGAAGTCCTTGGTTTTTTTCAGAAAGCTTAGTACATGACGTTGCTGAAAAAATTTCTGAAATTATTTTGTGATGTTGCGTCACATTTTCACTTGTTTCAATTCTCTTGGTGATTTTACTTTCCGGTTTCTGACCAGTATCTTCAAGCCTAGAGCTAGTGTAGCGAAATGGGCTTATGCATGATGAAAATGCGTGTAATTAATTCACGGATGTGGTTTATGCATTGTATCTCGTGTTTTAGCAGACTGCATAATGGTGAACTTCATCTGTCCTATGTTACTGTATATTTCAGGAAGCTTGAAAGAACTTCAGTTCAGAAGAGCTTCGATAATCACAGGTGTGTTGTTTTGGTGTTTCAATTGTCAAAGGAATACGTGACTGCTCTCTCGAAGTGAGGATGAGCAGATCAAGCCGTTGTCTAGCTCCTTGCAGTTGTTTTGATTTCACTACATGCGTAGAGCAGTGAATGAATATTTGTTTATTAACTTAAATCCGTTACGGAAATTCCATCTGTACCAATTAATGGTATTATTTTCTGTTCATACACAATTAAGCAGTGATCAGACCGCCAATCCAGTTGAACTCGACTTATGTACAAAGATCCCAACTAATCATGTGAATGCTGGCCATTATTTGGGACTTATCATGTGCAAGTGATGGTTCCCTCGGTTTTTAGATGGACTTATTGGTATGTGTTGTTCTCTTTGCTCCATCGTTGTTTTGCCTACTCCTGTTGGAGTTGATTATCGCTGATCATCGTGGGCATCACTGTAATTTACCAGTGGCTTCTTTAATGGAGTCTGGTCGTAGGTTTCAGCTTATGGTGCCCCGCAATAGTCCTTATAATTGTCAAAGCTGTTGCGCAGTTGGTTGTCAACTTTGCTGCCTAACTTTGCCTGTTACGAAAATACTTTTCGGTGCCGCTAATGCTGGTTGTCGTTAGTGATGCTGAAAAGTACCTAAAAGGAGACTTGCTGAATCTCAATGGCCTCATCGAGGAATATTCAGTTTACCTTACAAATGTGCTTTCCATAATTGGATTTCCTTTTACCCCGATTTGGTACACATGCGCAAGCGACTTTCAGTCACGTCATTTAACATTTGATAATGGTCAAGGGACGTGCTTCCATTCTCCTATAATATACTCCTAACGTACATCATTTTTTTATTTGGGATGTCCCAAAATATTTATAACGTCTTTCATCTTTGTTTTATGTAAAATGATTAATTTTACGTAAAATGATGTTTTCGTAATTTGAATAATTTTTATCATTAATCTAAGCCAAAGTTGTATTTTTTATGAGACAAAGATAATACTATATACATACTAAAATGACATTAGTCTAAATTTTGTATCATATATTAAAAGATAAAACCCAATATATTAATTATTGAAAGCCCACACATTAACCATTAGATGTCCATAAACAACATTCTAACCATTGAAAGCCCACGCCTTAACCATTACAAGTCCATAAATTTATTGACTATTCATTACTCATTGGCAGCCCATTAGGCCCATGACTAACCAAAAAACATCCCATACACTTAAATTATATATTATAATAAAGGAAATGGTAAGAATATCTCCTATAGTATGAAGTAAGAATATCTCCATGGTCTATTTTTCCTTTGCCTTCCTTCCACTCCTATATATTACTCTCAATTTGGCGGTAGGGCAAATTTAGAAGCCATCATTCATAATGACAGTTGGTCTGTCAATAGATTTTTTACGTGACTTATCGCCTCATGGACTCCCCCTTCTGGTGGGTAGTCAAAATACATGTTAGTGGAAACTTACCCCTCGTGACAACTTCACCATGTCATTTCTATGGGATCTTATTCGATCTAAGGCTCAAAAGGTTCCATGGTACTTCCTTATATGGGATAACACTATTCCTAGACAATTATTTGTTGGTTGGCTTATGGTTCAAGAAAAACTTAGTACTCAAAGTAGATTACTATCCATGGGACGAATCTGTGCTATGCTTTGTGCTTTTTGTAGTTTGTCGTATGGATTCTCATGATCATCTATTCTTTACCTGCCAAGTAACCTCCTCAATGGCTATTTGATGGACTGACCAGTCCCTCCTATCTTTCCCTATGGGCCCTTTTGCTCAGAATATGAAGCATTATTAATAACGGCTAGATGATTCTACCTTCAAAAAGTTCCTTGAAAGAGTCACTTTTCTACCTTTTAATTTAAGCAATTTGTAAGTGCAGAAATAATATTCTCTTTCGAGCACCAAAGTGCAAAGCAAATGATATGGAACTAAACATTTCTCATAGCCAAAGGTGAAGGATGCTTGCTGCGAAAAGTACCTCACAAGCAAGAGAATATAAGACTTCAACAAATTCGGTATCTCCCTGACGTTATCTCCTTCATTGATCCTCTATATCGAAGATTATGTGTTATATTTTATATCATATAATCAACTTCACTGAAAAACCCTTTTCGAACCCTTTGTGTATGAGAGTCAAGGACATGTTTTTCGGATGGGACGAGACACACAAATGTGTAAATGGTTTGTTATGCACATATGCATATGGTGAAAAGTTTGTATTGTTCATGTTTATTTCATAAAAAAAAAAGAATTAAAATTATTTTTTAAAAAAAGTGAAAAAAATTGTTTTGAACCCTAAAAAAGGGTGATTTTTCTTTTTTTGAGTTATGGTTTTTGTTTATGTTTGGAGTGTTTATTTTCAAAGCACAATGTTTTGAAGGGGATTGGGAACAAGATGTTTATTGTTTGACTCTACATGATTCCTATCCTCGTTTTTCATCGAGCTACACAAGACCAGAAGCCAACCTCCTTTCACCCCCACTTTGTTTATTCTTTGCTTAACCCACATTGGATTTTTCTGCACACTACTGTTTGGGGGATGAGTGGGTGTATGTAGTATTTATTTATGTATATGCTTGTTGTATTATATTGATCGACGTTTAGCTTTTTCTATAATAATGGGTGTTTGATATGATCCTAAGATCATTACGGGTATGATGAGAGAGATCTTGTTTAGGTAATGATTTAGTGATATGAGGAAGGGTTCATGCAAGTATGTCGAAGGAGGTAACGATGAACTCGCTTGCAGAAAATGTGAGCTATTGTTGAGTTAAACCCAAAATGTGAGCTATCACCCGAAATTTGGTGATAGGAAAAACCTTAGTCTTAGAGTGTTCCAGTATATATCAAGATTGAGGCTGGTCTGTTATGAAAGAGAGCCTACAATGGGGGCAGTAAGCCTGATTCAGAGAGGGATGCAGCAAGGCTAGTTCAGAGAGAAACACAGTAAGACTGGTCCACAGGAATATAATAAGGCTAACAACATTGATGTCATAAGTAAGAGACAACAAGGGTTGAGCATTTGGACTTCTGTAGTAAGGAATGGTTGATCCTTAATTGTTTCTCTTTGACAAAGGTTAATTCAGTAAGGCTAAGGTCACAAAAGGGTTCAGATCAAAAAAAGGTTGATTCTAAATTGCTTATGTGAGGTTATTGCAGCAAGGATAAGGAGCAGCAACGTTAAGTTCTACAAAAGGGTTCAGAAGAAGTCAAAGTTCACTATTGCCTTTTGTATTGTGTCAGGGTACTTCTCTATATCTACACTAGAGATCATGGGTCTATGAATATGTGACATGCCCGTTGCAAGATGGTCAAATTAGAATAATTATACGCTTACTCACACTCTAGACGTATTCTAATTAATTATAGTAGTGGTAGTAAGGATCAAACTCATAGGGATTGTTGGTGCAAAAACCACGATGCAGGTTCATAAGGACTGTTAACTTAAGTTTATTGGTCGTTACACAAGTTTGACCTCCAGGGATGATCTCCACAGCCTGTAATGATCATTACATAGGTCAGGCTTGGTTGTTACAACTCTAGAACACATCCATTTGACATCGAAACATCACCAAACGAACACTAACACATTCCCAAATGATCAACGCATTAAATCATCATCTTGAATCAACAAAAACAGCTTCAAAATCAAGTCTAAGATCTCGCTCAAAGCTTTATCTTCACATCATCACTTGTAATGACCTTCCATAATCAACTCAACAATTCATTCACGTCTTCATATGATCAAATCTACCTAAAAATAAAGAAATAACAACATCCAACTCCAAAGACATAAACTAAACTAAAAACATAATACAAAAGACTCAAACATAACAAAAGAAATAGGTTTAACTAAAATAAATTATGTGTGTTTTCACACACATGTTAGATCGTTGAGGTGGATTTGACATGTTAGATCGTCCAAAACCTTCCAAGCCAAAAGTTCACGAAACTAGTTTTTCACCTATACAAAAATAGGAAAAACATCAAAACCGAGCCGAATTCATTCAAACCAAGGCTAGAAACGGATTCTCTTCGTTGAATAGGTACATTTAGAGTATTGATTTGATCAAAATGGACTAGGAACAAGAATTTAATACCTAGGATTTCACAAGATCAAATCAATGAAATCATACGAATAAAAGTGTTTTCGGACAAATCAAAGCATGCTGTAAGGGTATTTGATGATAGGAAGTTGAGTTTAAATGATTTCAGAATGATTGAGGTGATTTGGTGTGAATCGGGTGAGAGGAATTTGATTTTTTGGGATGTTTGGAATGAAAATGGGATGAAAACTTGAGAACTTTGAGCTTAAGGCATGTTACCTTCAGTGTAACGGTCGTAACACTGAGGTAATGCTCAGGGAATGCCTTGAAAACCTGTAGCGGTCGTAACACTTATTTAACGTCGTTGGCTCGACGTATTTTTAGCTCATTTTTAACACTGAAGTTTGTCTCACCACTTCTAATGGAATTTCATCCATCCATGGTGAATCTTTAAGCTTATAGAAGCGTTTAAGGCAATGACCATTAACTTTGAAGGTTTTTTCAATTTCTTCACTCTTAATTTCAGTCGTCCCATATTCATAAAGCTTCTTGACAACAAATGATCCTCCCCATCTGGATCTTAGATTCCCAGAAATTAATATCAATCATGAGTTATAAAGAAGAATTTTATCACCCACTTCAAAATACTTCCTAGAAATATTTGCATTATGAAGCTTATTGATTTTTTTTTATAAAAGGCCGCATTTTGTTATGCGTCATGACGTAATTCATCCAGCTCAAATAGAAGTTCATAAGAATCCGTACTGCTAAATTGAAGAAGATGGAATCTGTCTATTCAGAGGAGGTAGTAGAGGAGCTAAAGAAATTACTAGACAAGCACATACGCTTGTGACTGAGGAAGTCTACATTTATCTTTTCAGACCCATATTTTAAGGTCCATCATCTCCTGTAAACAATGACGATGACCACAATAATGATCAACAAGGACTAGATGATATAGACAATAATGATAGTCATTGATGAAGTGACTATAAAAAGTGAAGCTCAAATGCAAGTACAGACTAAAGTACAGGATCCTACATCCAAGGAGATAGTTGCCACAACACTAGATGCCGTAAGGGATACTACTGCAGTAGAGATACAGGATACAAATGAGGTTGCCAAGGAAAATATTATAATAGAGATAGAAAATGGGGATACTAATAAGACAACAAAGGATGACACTATTGATATAAAGATCACTCACTCCTCACCTTCGAAAGATATAAAACTTACTTCTTAGCTAGACGAAATCATTCTGATTGATGAAGGTTTAGAGGATTCACCAGTACCTACTCCAGTAGTAGAACCCTCTACAACATCTAATGCTGTATAGGAAGCCACTTCTAGAGCAATGGCAATGTTGGAGTTAGATTGTCCCATAATCAAGGTCATGTCATAGAATATAGTAGACTTGGTACAGCAAAGCTCACTTATAGCATAGGAAGAAGCACAATAAAATGGGAATACAATAGGGCTAGATGGTGAATAGATGAGGATGTGGGAAACGGTCAAATCAAATTTTTGGGGTTTGGAATCTGTACGAGGTTGAATGCTGTTGTGAGGGAAACCTATCAACATCATTGAGGATTAAGCAAGGGACAAACAACTATTAACATCAGTATAGTATAGTTACGGGTTTTGATTCCCTAATCCTTATAAAAGGAGATCCATTCCAGATCGAGAAGGATGACAATTGTAAGGAATTGCTAGCAATTTGAAAATCTCTCAACAAATGCCTTGCAGTTACTTACAAAGTCATTGGAGGCATCAAAGTTGCCTTTGTTGTATCAAACGTAGTGAATCCTCATAAACTTGAGTTAGTTCATTTGTATACGCTGACTGGTCATCTACAAGAATGAATTCTTGTGGTTCTGTAGTGGTTTCTTCAACGTCTTTAGTAGAAGAGGGCTGAGTTTGGTGAGATTTGTTGTCATTTTTTGGTGTAGGAGTGTTAGTGCACTCGCCTACAAGTGGTGTCTCGACTGCATCAGGGTTTTCTGCACCTGTTTCCTTGACTGTTATTGTCTATAGTGTGTGTTGATTCTTGGGCTTGACTTTCCCTGAAAACTTCATTAATTACACGATCATCCTTAATGTCCAACATCAGGTTGATCTTGATCATTGTTGTTATCATTTTCATCATCTTCTGGTGGTGGTAGTACTACAATAAATGGTCTGGAGTTGTACACATTAATTTCATCAATTGCAAGACAAACATGCTTGTCAATCAACTTTTGAAGTTTTGGTACAACTTCCTCTGTATGGACATATTCGACGATCTTGAGTTAGGCAGTATGGATCCTTGCTTTGAATTTTGTGGAGTCTAGGATCTCCAATGTTCCATTGAACAGTATTTATGCTTGATCTAGCCTTTTTCTTATACTGGATTCCTTCTTTTGCAGTAGTGCTAGCTGGTCATTCTCAAAGTTGGTAAGCTGTTCTTTTGTTCTTACTTATGCCCTCCTCTAGCCTGTATTGATTTTGTACCTAATTGTAGGACCTAAAGGGATGAGTTTTGATCTCTAAGATGTGGTTTTCTTTCTGCTTGATGGTAGAGTCCCTCAACATTGTCGTTGCCTCTATCTCGTCTTCCATCATAAACTAGGCTCAATCTAGATAAACCCTTAAGATATATGAGAATCCACTTCATGGCCTACTGCTGACCTCTACGAGGTCTACTCATATAACAATAAACTTGTAAGGTCCAAGTTTCAACCTAGAAGGGGGGGGGGGGGGGGGGAATTGGTTGATTAAAAAATTGTTTAAACTTTTGATGCAGAATACTTGTTCTTTCCAAACCACTATTCTATGCAGACTATTATTCTATGCAGACCACTTAGGTAGTCTGCAGATGACAATTGGTGATCTGCAGTAGAGACATCAAACTCTATGAGTTTATCCCTATTTGACTATGATGATTTGTTTCTAACAGCTCTAAATATCAAGAAATAAAGGCAAGAAATAAAGACAATGAATTATATTGGTTCAGACACTCGTTATCAAACGATAATCAAGAACTTAGTCCAGTCTTTCCCTTGGTGACCAGTGTAGTCAAGTCAAGAGGTGAGGATCACTATCTTTTTGTTTGAACTTACAAGAAAACTTCTTTTTACAAGCTATCAAACTTGTACAAAAGATGAAGGACTCAGATCCTTTGCACATATCGAAACTCTAGACTCTACTGCAAGATGTGTTCTTCTGCAGACTAGTGACACCCCCCTTTCACTGTGATCTTCAGGAATTAGCTCTCTTGAGTAATCTTTGAAGTTATGATTTCTTTGCACGCTTGCCTTTCAATCTTATTCAACTGCCTTATTTCAACGAGCCTCGAGGAACAAACCCAATAACAAGGTATTATTTCTGATATGACACTTTGTCATTCGTGTCCCCCACCATCTTGTTTCTGATGCTGGCAGTCCACTAATTCCAGAATTTGTGTCGTTGCTATCTTTACCTTAAATCTTTGTTTGAATGACTTCACACCTTTGACCCCACCTTAGCAACCTTCTCTGTTGCACTCAAGTCTATTGCAACTTCCAGTTTGCATTCACTATTGTAAGACCTAGTCTTCACTCTGCAACCCTAATCTTCACCAAGTCCCTGCTGTAACTTCCAGTCTATAAGCTCATTCCCAGATCCTGAAGCCTTCGCAGGCACTTTGTTGCCCATTAATTCCTTAGATGCTTATCCAAAAACGTCTTTAGTAGTCTGCATCTGGTGACTTACACAATGTCGAACATCTATAGCTATCTGCTCCTCGGCATCCATCCTAAACTGCAACTATCTATTTGTTTTCTAGCCTAAGCATACTAACTATATTATGATTAATACATTTCAGTTTTGTTCCATCAATTTCTATATAATTGGAGGGATTACACATTCCTATCAAAACTGTTGACAATGCTTATGACAAATTGGGTCAAGTGTATAACACACCATACATCAGAGAAAATCAGATATCGAGGCCATATTCTTCACGTCGTCCACAGTCTAGGGTGAGAGCTCTAAAATGAGCTTGAAGTAAGCTACCAAGCGAGTAGAAACAAGTTTGGCATCTTTCGTGCCAAATCGATCTAAATTCTTTTTAATATATTTCTTTTGGTTCAAGGTTAAGACTTCATGCTTTCTATCCCATTCGATCTCCATGCCCAAAATCATCTTTGCTAGGCCGAGACCCTTTATATCGAACTCTAGGCTCGCTTGTCAATAGTCCCTTTGACTCTACCAATGATCAACATATCATCCACATAGATTAAAAGACATCTGATTCTTATGAGGTTGTTGCTGATGACACACACTAATCGTATGGGCTCTATCTGTATCCAATGCTTTCCATAAAAGTGTCAAGTCTGAGACACCATTGTCGGGGCGACCGCTTCAACGCACACTGATTTCTGTGAAGGACAAACTCGATCTTCCGTTCCTCATGATTAAAAACCCTCTGCCATATAGATCTTCTCTTCTAGCTGACCATTTAAAAATGTTGTTTTTTTCATATTAATTTGCTCAAGTTCAAGATTGAAATTAGCAGTCAATGCTAGAAGAACCCGAATTGAAGTATGACATGAAAAAATATTAGTATAGTCAACACCTTCCTTCCAAGTGAAACCCTTGGCCATCAATGTGAAAGGTGCAACCAGAGTCCATCACCCACTTTGAAGTGGATGCAACCAAAGACTCCATTGCAGATATAAGAACGGCCGAGACATTTTGAGTCTTGATGATACCAACGACTGGGGCTTCCTCCTTCAATTTGTTCTTTAGTTTAGGAAATTTATTTTTTCCAATGTCCCTTCTGATGGCAATAGTGGCAAGAGTTGATATTCTTTGAGTTACTACTCTTGATTGACCTCTGTACTTATCCTAATATCTTTGATCCTATCTCCTTGTAATCAATAGCCCATCAGTTGCACTTGATGACCTGAACGACTCCAAGAGCTGGTGTCTCAGCTGGCTGTTGATCAAGGATGTCCTAAAGTCTTCAAGTGACAAAGAGTCTTTACTATGGATCATAGTATTCACAAAAACCTCAAAACTACTTGGTAGAGAGAACAACATAATCACCGCTACTTTTTCATCGATAATGGTGACAACCACGTTTTTAAGGTGACTAAGAATAGTCTAAAACTCAGTCTTGTTTTATTCTAGTGAGGTAGTCGACTCTTTCATTTTGAAGGAATGAAGAAGCTGCCTAATATACAAAAAGAAGGTGTCAGATTTGCTCATGTATAAACCAAACACCTTATTCCAAAGACCCTTACGAGTCTTCTCTTCCCAAAGGTTCTAAAAAATGGCATCGTACAAACCCATAGTTCTAAAGTTGTGAGTGACTTCTTATCCATCTTCATCTTATCTGCAAATTTATCTCCATCGGTAACTTATCGACCTCTTTAAGAACCTCTTCGATTCTTTCTTGGGTTAAAAGGGTAGACACTTTGAATCTTCAAGGCCCAAAATTATTTGTATCGTAAAATTTTACTATATCAAGTTTCATTAGTATCATAATTCCTTTTAAACGAGGTAAATAAAATAAGACAGTAAAATCCAATAGACCTAATAAATTCAAAGCTGAACAACTTTCGTTCCTAAGCCTACTATGTTATCCTGGAGTAGGAAATAAGGATTTAGCGCTGCTAAGCTCTGATACCAATTTGTTACGGTCAAAATTCTGTTGATTCTACCATCACTATTAAATTATCATTAGTAGGTTAAGCGGATTAATTAAAACAATAAATACTATACCACCAATCGCGGAATTAAGCATGATAAATAAAGAGAGACAGAGTTTCACACGAAAACCATTATAAGAAAAATCACATGTAGTAGACGACGATAACGAAGAAATCCACTAATGGAAGGAGGAATACAAAGAGCTACACTCAAATACCAAGAACTTAACAAATGAGGGAAAGAGAAGCACGTCTCCTTAACAAACCTCTCTAGCTCTTAGTTTTTTCCTCTATGATGGACTATTGAGTTCTTTTAGGACTATAGATAAAGAAGAACTCCTAAACATGTGAAAAACCCCCCAAAAATTATATTCCGGACTTTGTGTGTTTGCTCTGCCTTGTTTTGTACCCTCACATAACACCCCACAAAGCCTTTCCTTTTATAAAATAGGAAAGGGGCAATACAGAGAACAAAGTCACGCCAAGGAAAGCAACAAAAGGATAGGGCCACGTCATTAGGTGATGATCAATTGAATAGACCCCTCAAAGACTTTTGAGGCATTAAACGACAATAGGTCCGTTATGTAAAAACTTGATTCACTCTCTTTTCTTAAATATTCCAATCCATACATGACACGGATGGCAGATCCAAGTTAAATCATGACAGTATCATAGTATAAGTTAATGACACTGGTGTTACCAATCATGAGATCAAGATGGTACAACGAGGCCTTAGCAAGAACCTCGCCTTATTACACACTTAAACATGAAGCAAAGAAAAAGTGAGCATAGTTTATTGCTAGCTTACGTACGTAAACACCAGTACTAGCTCGTTTGCTTAAGTCAACACGTAACCTATGCTTACATCCTTTCTTGGAGGTTCGGTTGCAGCGGGTCCATATGAAACATGAAAGGTAGCTGGTGTTGGTAGTTTGATCTCTCTTGTGGATGATGATAGCCATGGCCTGCATTTTGTTCCATCTGATCTCCTGATCTCATGTTGCCATCCATAATATCCTACGATTATGATATGCATCAGAAATTCAGAACTAAATGTGTACGACATACTTTGTAACGTGCCCGATGGGTATTTTAACAAATGCAAGGCCACTTCTTTTGAATGAATCAAGGTAAGAAATAAGACTTGTGATATGTCAATTGACTAGTATATCATATATAACAGTTTCAGTATCTAATCTTGTAAATATACAGTATGCTTATCTTGTTAATGAGAATGACTCGTTTACTTATCATTGTTGTGAATTTTTAAAACCATTGAAGTCAACGCATCAAAAATACTGAGCAAAAACACCATGTAGCTAGTAATTTATGAAATTAATATAAGTATGGGAATATATGAAGCTTACCATGTATGTGAGTCGCTGGTGCTCTTCCTCAAGCATCTTGTGCTGTAGAGAAGAGAATTTTATTTAGTTCTTTTTTTTTTTTCAAAATTTATGTAGTTTAATCTTGAAATAACTACTTTATGACAACTTAGAAAAGGGCCATGTCCTTCACTCAAGGTTACTATCCCTGTTCTCATGGTATGCAATTTATGATTAGACATATATAAGTTTATGTGTGGATAAATCGTTGGATTTGAAGATCAACGGTTGAGATTAAAAAAAGATGATTATGAAAAAAAACGTTGGAGGAGATGAAAATTGTTATTTTTGTTACAGTCCATGTCACAAAGACAATATTTTATCAAGAAAAAAAACAACATAATCCCTTTATCTTGGTTGTCATTGTTCATTTTCTTGTTTTTTGTTAGGTTGATAGAGTAAATATCACTAACACAACCCATGCCATTTCGATTATAAAATGATATTTTTTGGACTTGTAGCATGGCCTTTGTTGTCTTCTGCAGCACAAAAGATTTTTCTTATATATATGAAAAATCATCCGTGTTGTAAAAGACAGCGTAGTAGCTGTTGCAAATACTGTAGGTTGATTATAAGTTGATGAAGTTGTACAATCAAGCTTTTAGTGTTTGTTTTAACTAAAATATGAGTTGTATGCAATCAATAAGTTACAGTATAAACTTTTCAACTTACAATATTAATTTTTTCAACCTACAGTTTGCAGCAACCACTATGCTGTTTTTTGCAGTATCAATAGTGCGCTAACTCACATGCTTTGCAAGATTCCTTAAAAAACTTTTCTTGTTGAATCTACAAAATCATACTAGTTTTAAGTATCGGTTAAACTCTTGGTTTAAACCTGGTTGTTGTTATCAGCATTATTTTTAAACTACCTAATGAAAAATTAGATAGAAATAGAAGTTAATGATAATAAGAATGGGATGAGGTATTATTGGTGAATTAATTTCACCAAATAATTTATATTGGGAATTCTGTTTCTTTTGTATTACCAACATTTAACCAAAAAGATAAATATAAGTGCACATACGTTTTTCTTGTGCATCTTGTATATCTCCATCTGTAACACAAAAAATGAAAAAAATTCTACATAAGAACGATGCAAATCAACAACCTCAAGACCATAGCACTGAGCGACGACCTATATATATGGCCATTGAACTTGCCTGCCTGTGGCGAACGCTGATGAGGCCATTTTCGAGCCCTTCCTCAAGATGCATCAATTCTGGATAATGTAATGAATTAATGTCCTCTCCCTTAAGGTGCCTGTTGATAATATAATCATCACGAAAAATTTGGTTAATTAGGACCAACAACAGTGTTATTATTTATTTATTTATTTATTTATTTTGAAAGGAGTATGCTATGTTAGTTGGTTAGTATAGAAATCATAATCATGAACCGAAGAACCCTCTGTCCTTAAAATGTTATTGCCCTGTCCTGAGTCCTAACGAAATAACGGTAATAGTCTTCCAAGATACAACGATTAAAATATCTAGACGCAACACTCCGATTATAGGAACCACGTACCTAATCTGTGCTTCAAACTCTCTTGGACATTGACTTATTTTTTTTGCAAGATGAGGTGATGCACGAGTAGTGTCTATATGAGTTGTGTTTAATGCAATGGATCTGTGGAGGGATTGATTTCTAGAGAAAAATAGAATAGGAAGACGTTCTAGAATATGTGAAAATAGGATTTTGGAGAATTGTTTATATAGACAATCAGAAGGGAACAGACACGACATGTGGAGATCGAGCGACAAGCCCATCTGTTTGCTGCTTGGATAAACTATCCAACGAACAGAATCTGAATCTCCAATGGTCCAAAAAAATATAATGAAATTTTATATAGAAATATATATTATTTTAATAGACCCACGATCCGATCTAAACTGGCCGAGCCAGTGTGCTGTTGTGTGTGTGAACCTCACATAGGCTCTTCTCCACATAAAAAATTGGGTACCCTTTGGGACCCCAATCTCATTTCTAACCATTCTACTTATAAGGCACATCATATCACATCAAAACTTCAATGTGGTTTACATACGCCACATAGACGTTTTTTTTTTCACATGAGTTACTTTAGATATTATTTCTCATTCATCCGAAATCGATTTTGAGAACTTTAATACACTATAATCATCTACTTGATACGTAGTTTCCAACGAGCCCAACTTCATTCAAATCCAATGATCGAAACTTGCTGAAAAACATGATAAAATGGGCCAATTTCCAACATGGTGTATGTGGTACGATGCATATGTTGATTGTGCTATATATTATTATGAATTAAATGTATATTGCATACCTGAGTTGAAGCTGCATGCTGTCATTTTCTTTCTTGACTCTGTCTATCTCATTGCTCAGATTCTGTATATACATATAGTGAACTTTGATCAAAGAAATAATTACTAATCACCAAATACAACGAGATAAATCAAGGCTTTGTTTTCATATATGAGAAAGGTTTCCTTTATTTTTGGTCTTCTTTTCTTTAAATTAATCTCTCCTTTGTTATAAACAGGTTATTGGACTTGGAATTTTCAATTTAGTTGGTGCAAAAAATTTACAAAAAATATGAATCAGAATACAAAGTTCATAGCGAAACATAACATATAAGCACTTTTGACAAATAATAAAGTGAGACAAAAAATGGTAATAAGCTATTTTGACCAACTTAAAGCGTGGCGAAACTGGCCCTTGATTTAATATGTAGACTTGAGAAAAATTCTTGCTGAAGCTTCATCCACACGGGGAATATTTCAACCCTATCAGAGGCTAATTATCCATAAATTGATTCTCTTGTTTATTACAACTATTTATCTTGATTTTGTTAACATTTTGTTGGCGACGTATATGTCTTGTTGATGTTACTGAAATTATGAATTAGGTTTCACTAAGAACATTTAATGGATTCACGAAGAATATACAACCATGACATTTTCACGTGTTACGATTTAGAGAGGAGATCAAGAGGGGAAACCACACCCAAACTGGGTTTGAGTAGGATACACATTTGAAATGGGCCAAACAGTTAACCCAAAAGTTTAAGGTAATATGTTATTCATAGTTCACATATGTAATCTACTCTTTTTTTTGTCTCTACGGTCGATGTGGGTGAACCTACTGACAAATAAATCCTCCAAGGAAGACTTCTTGACAATAGTATAGTGGACTTACACATCAGTAGAGAAAAATATATAAGAACCCGAACTGAAAGATCAATAAGTCGAACAGGTGATAGAAAAGAAGATGGACAACTCGGCAAAAGGAAAGGTCAAGATGACAAAAATCTCTCCTTTTTCTGAGAGAATACTCCGAGCAACACCCCAAACTCCTTTCAAGGTTCCACAACTAGAGATATATGACGAAATCACTGACCCTTATTCTCATATTCAGAACTATGAATCTATTATGGATATCTATGGAGCCGACGATGTCATTCTAGCAAAGCTTTTCCCACAACTTTTAAAGATGCAGCCCGAGCTTGGTATGCTTCACTCCTATCAAGTTGTATAGATCCATCCTCGGATTTCACAAGGTTATTCACCAAAAACTTCATCAGTAGCCGAGGAATGAAGCTTTCCTTGAATCATCTGTGATTTTTTTCAAAACCAGGTGAAAAACTAGTCGACTATGTCAAAAGATTCAATCTTACTGCTATTCAAGCCAAAAAAGTAAATGAGGAACAAAAAATTGGCGGTCTCATCAATAGGTTGGAAAATTCCGACCTGTTTTATCATTGAATCTGAAGTCACTTTGGGAATACAAAGATTTGATGGAAGAATTAAACAATCATAAGGGAGCCAAAGTTTCTTTAACTACATGTGATTGAGCTAGAGGAATAAAACGTCGACCGAGACCTCGTCCTACTTTGAATGAGCAAGAAAAGCCTCGACAGTTCGAAAGAATATCACCTCTAACACGAGACTAGGGTCAAGATGGAAGGAAGTCGGGAATGATCTTCACCACCTATACTTCCCTCAATGCCTCTACAAGTTTAGATTTATTAGTGGGAAGAAGGACATGAATTGATACTTCATGTATCTTAGCGACCATGGTCATAACACGGAAGAGTGTCGACATCTCAAAGACATAATTCAAGATTTGATTAAGAATTAAAGAAGTTCATAAAAAATCAAAGAGACAAGGAAAAACAGAAGTGGGTCACCCCCAAAAGAACAAGATCATTCTACACATATAGGTGGAGACGGACAGAGTCCAAATCCGAGACCAAGGATCAACATCATCATAGGAGGACTTATCCAAATGGATAGTTTATTATTATCAAAAATTAACACCAGGCATATCAAGTCAATTATACCTAAATCTAAAAGAGTCTGGTCAACGACCGAAGTGAGTTTTATGTAGACCCGTTGATTGTTACCCTGCACATCGACAACTTTGCTGTTGAAAAGATATTGGTCGATACGGGGTCATCAGCAGATATTATCGACTTTAACACAATCAAAAAGATGGGACTAACCAAGAAGAACTTGAGACTATAAAACTCCTTTGGTAAGCATCATAGGAAATACCATACTGTCAAAAGGACATATCACTCTTCCTTGGACAGCTTGAGATGAGAATACTCAAACGATCCGAGCTCGGATGGACGACTTTATTGTTATGGATCTTTCTTCTGCTTACGATGGGATTTTAGGTCAATCATCCATCATCGACCTAAAGATTGTTATTGCACCAGAATACATGATGATTAAGTTCCCAACTTCCTTTAGGGAAAGAGAGATCAGGGGAGACCAAAAGAGTCTCAGCAATTCTATATAGCGACTTGGAAACAAAATCAACCCATTCGAATCCCAAAAGAAACAATGCAAATACAGCTCGATCCAAGGGAAGGGAAGAAAGGGCAAGAACCAATAGAGAAATTGGTAGACATATCTTTCTAACCCGAAGATAACTCCAAATAATTCAAGATCAGATCCTTACTTCAAGATCCAACTCGGACCGAGTTGATTATCTTTCTTAAGAAGAATTCAGATGTCTTCGATTGGCAAACTTCAGATATGCCAGGTATAGACGCAAAGATTATAGAGCATCAACTTTTAGTAGATCCGCCTATGAAACATAACAGACAAGAAGAGACACTTAGCAACGAAAAGAAATCAAGCCATTACGGAAGAAGTAGAAAATTTCCTTAGCGCTAATTTCTCATAGAAATAGACTATTCAAAGTGGTCAGCTAATGTAATGATGGTAAAAAAATCAAATGGAAAGTAAAGGATGTGCGTCGATTTCACCGACCTGGATCATCTTGCCAACCTGATAGAAACCTTCGTCCTCCTAAGAAAGTATAATATGAAGTTAAACTCACCAAGTACGCTTTTGGTGTCACCTCAGGCAAGTTTTTGGAACATATGATTACACGATATGGCATGGAGGCCAATGTGGTCAAGCTAGAAGCTATATTAAGATTGAGACCTCCAAGAATGAAACAAGAACTTCAAAAGTTGATAAGATGCTTATCAGTGTTGGGAAGATTTATGTCAAAAGGGGCAACAAAGAACTCTTCCTTTCTTCAAGGCTTCGAGAGAAGAAATTCTACTTTGAAATGGAGTCCGAAGTGTCAAGAAGCTTTCAATCAATAGAATTCGTACCTCAAAGAAATACCTTTGGAAAAAAAAAACCACTTGAAGGCAAAAAGTTATACCTTTCCTTAGCTTCATTCTAGGAAGCGATCTCGACAGTTTATGTCAGAGTTGAAGGTAATATCCAAAAATCAATTTATTTTGTTAGCAAAGTGTAACATGGAGCTGAAACAAGATACCCAGAAATAGAGAAGGTACCCTTCGCCTTAATTATAGCAGCTCAAAAACTAGGGCCGAACTAGAACATCTTGACAGCATATACAGATGGCTCTTCATCTATCCGAGGCATAGGGGTCGGGGTCCTACTTCGATCTCCAAATTACTTGGAACTCCCATGTTTGTTCTAGCTATGTTTTAAAGCTACCAACCATGTAGCCAAATATGAAACACTTATAACCCGATTGCATGCATGTTCAGATTACCACTTAGTCGTGAAACAAGTCTTTGAAAGGTGTGAAGTCGAAAAAGAGCTCTTGGGATACAAAGAAGCTTCCATAGATATCATCAAGGGATTTTCCGAATTCCAAATTCAACAAATCCCTCGAAGGGAGAATGGGGTAGCAGAAATCCAAGAATTACAAGATTCCCATCTAGTAGGCTATACATCGAGGTCATCCAAAAGCCAAGAAAGAAAAATCTAAAAAGTGGGTTGTCTAGTTGAATTCAAACCATCATAGATGGATGACATAGTCAACTATCTTTGAAAAGGAATCTTACGAGAGGATTACAAATCGACATAAAAAGTGAAGAGAAACGTACCACACTTCTCGGTGATAAATGATTTCTTATACAAACGATCATACTCTATCTCTCCTTAAATGTCTTAGTCCAACAAGGACGTAGTTCGTTCAAACCGGGGTACACGAAGCTATCTGCACGAACCATTATCGGGCACAAACTTTGGACTTAAAATATCTGAAAAAAGGATTTTTATTGACCAAGTATGAGAAAAGACGTGGAAGATTATATCAAACGAAGTGATAGATGCCAAAGGATGGCTAACTTGCGGTATTTACCAGCAACAAATCTCACATGGATTAATATATTATGGGTTTTGGTGCAATGGGAAATCAATATTCTTGGTACCTTCCCCACTACCCTACCTCAGAAGAAGTTCTTGATTGTGGCAGTGGATTAATCGACTAAATGGGCCGAATCCGAGGAAGTTGCAAAAATCACGAACAATGTAGTAAGAGATTTCATGTGGAAATCAAGAATCTGCCTATTTGAAACCCCTCAAACTATTATCTTGGACAATGGACTTCAATTTACCAGCTTGACATTCATGGAATTTTTCAAAGAAGTCAAGATAGAGCAAAGATTTACATTGGTCAAACACCCATAAACTAATGGTCAAACCGAAGCAAACAACAATGAAATCAAAAATGTCCTAGTTAGAAAATTAAATGAGGCTAAAGGACTTTGGACCGAGGAACTACATGCCGTCTTGTGGTAATACCGAACTGCTTCAAAAAGGTCCATATGAGAAAACTCTTTTAGTTTAGCCTTTAGAGTCGAATCCATAGTTCCAGCAGAAGTATTGGTGCCATCAACTCAGATTTTGAATTACTCAATAGATCGAAATCAAAGAAAAATCCAAGAAAAACTCGATCTCTCCCTTATATGTGAGTCCATCCATATGACCCAACTCCCCCTTGAGCCTGAATCCTTGGTTCTTTCTCCACCCATAACTTGGACTGGTCACTTGTGCATCTGATCAACCCACTTTCCGGAGATAGCGATCCAATGAGCTGGGGATCTAACCGACTATCTTTGAAGGTTGATTTGTATAATCTTAAGATGAAGTAAGGTTCGAAGTTGAATGATCACTTGTCTGAGTTCAGTAGGTTGGTGACTTGGTTGACCAATTTAGAAGTGAAGGTCGATAAGGAAGATCAAGCGTACATCATATTGAAGTCATCTCCAAGTTCCTATTCTGTGCTCAAGATTACCTTAATTATTGGGAAAGACAAGTTGAAGGTTGAAGGTATGACTTCTTCGATGTTTGGTGATCATAAGTTGAACCCAATCCCTATAAAAGAAGGAGAAGGACTGGTAACAAGGTCCAAGACACTGAAAAGGACGATAGACAAGACTAAGGTGGAGTGCTACAAGTTTCGTAAGATGGGGTTTCTACGGGATGGTGTCCAGAGAACAAGAACAGAGTAAGAAAGTCGAGTTCTGCTAATATATTAGAAAGGGACCTCAGCGATGGAGAGCTCTACAAGATCTCAAATTCATCGCATCTCCAGAAAGATTCTACGATTAGAGAAGATATTGGTTCTTATTGGATTGTTGATTCATGATGTTCTTCCATGTTTGCATGAGTAGAATTGTTTTTAACAAGTTTATACTCAGTAGTGAAGGTTCCATCCATCTGGATAATGATGAGATATACAAGATGCTTGGAATTGGTACAGTCAAGATCATGATGTTTGATGGGGCTGTATGTACCTTGAGAGGTGTCAGATTTGTTCCTAGTATGAGAAAAAAATCTGATCTTAGTTGGTCAGTTGGATCTCAAGTATTGCAGGTTGTCTGTGAAGGGTGGAGTGAAGAAGGTAAGTAGAGGTGCCATGGTCGTGATGAAAGCTCAGAAGATTGATAACCAGTATTTACGTAGATTGGGAATACAGTTGTGGAGATAGAGCTTTAAGGATAGTCGTACAAGAGTGGAGACGAAAGTCAACATTGGAGTATCAAGAAGCCGAGGAATGGTTCAGGTGACACGGTCTAAGTGGTTTCGCATACAGATGGTGAAGATCCAGTTAGTCATCTAGGGGCTATCGAATTTGGTGGAGCCAATGTCTCAAAGTCTATATTATGCAAGAGGCTTAGATCATAGGTGGTGCGGACAACGAAGGGCTAGTAGCACAGGTGGTGCAGGTGCCATAGATCAACGGATGTCAGAGAGAACTGAGCGTAGATCATAATCGAGAATGATTGGTTGATACAGATGGGCATCAAAGGAGAAAGTAAAGGTGGTATGCCTCATCTTTGAGTTCTCAGGATCCTAACAAAAAGGATGTGGTGGAGCGTTCCTATCACAAGAAAAAGGGTGCAAGGTCGTGCCCAGGTGGGATTATGTGACTTATGTGTTTTAGTGGTTCAAATCTATTCTTGAGCTCCTTACGACAAGATGGAGATTGTTGGAATTCTCGTAAAAGAACTCGAGATGAGAAAAAAGAAGAGATGGACAAAGCATGACTGGGCAAGATCGATACGGCATGAGCACGGCTTTGCGACATGGTGAACTGGGGGTCTTTGGGCACAGCCTCTGCTAGGTGAACTGCAAAATATTCTTTCCATCCAAGCGATTGTCAAAACTTTTCACGTGAGTACAAAGGTGGCTATATCACAAAACAAAATTGTATATCTTTCCATTTAAGAGATTGTCAAATCCGTATACTGACTTGATAAAATAAAATAAATAGACAAAAAATATTATAATGAGTAAATGATTTTTTATTCTTTTTTTATGAAGGTTTAAATCTGTAATGTGAGAAGTTGATAGTTTTTACGCTTTTACTTGTTTTTTTTTTTTTAAAAGGAATTTTAGCTTTCACTTCTTAATGAAGCATTAAACGCTACAATGTGAAATGAGCATCATACCTTTATATCATACCATAGAGGCATACCTTGTAGCCAAAATCTAATTTTATATAATATATATTGTTATATTGAGATTCATTGATGTTAGACATCTTGGAAAGGATTAAATTTTTTCTGGTAAGTTATATTTTTTATCAGCAGAAGGAGATTTGATACCCTGTTGTTGCTGATCTGGTTTGGATCTTATCTATTTTTTTGGATCCTATAACCCTTTTATGGCTTTTTTTGGATCCATTTATTAATTTTATTATCAAAATTAAGAAATAATTAAATAAGTAAATAAATAAATGAGTAACTTAATATGCCAAGTCAGAATTTAGCTTGCTGGGAGACTAGAGGAGGATGAATAGTCTCCTTTTGAACCTTATTGTCAAACTAAAAAAAAATTTATATATCATGAGTTTGACTCAATAGTCTTGACTCAGTTTCCTCCTCTTTAACACTAACGTACAACATGCTAATTACGTTCATTATTTTCTTCCCAACTTCCTCTTCTTGTTGCTCAGAGTACTTGGTAGTAATTGGTACCACGAGCGCTCTGGTTATTTTTTGCCAAATTACCAAATATTTTGTAAGCCTAATGTGCTCTACGGTTGTATCAAAAAGCTTGAACATTCTATTCAAAATGTTGTATTCTGAAGTGAGCGAATCAAAACTAGTCATTTTGACTGTTATTTAAGAGTTTGTTAACTAGTGATGTACACAACTGTAACTTTGCTTGATAGATTTAACTTCATCAAAGGAAAGTAAACTTGATGTAAGAAGTTAGTACCAAGAGATCTTGATGAGACTATATCTTTAAGATCGATTGGTGTTGTTCAATTTGTTATTTTGACAATATGGTCAATCCTACCTAAAGTTGAAGACAAACAATGCATAGGGTAGAGGCATCTATGCCAACCTATTTTGAGTCTAAGTTCGAGGAAATCAATGTAGCATATTGGGATCTTACACTATTCCTATAGCTAGCAAATCAGCTATCTAGCTAGACTGATTGATGAAATTGACTTCGAGATAGTTCCTATGATCTATTTCATTTATTTATGCTTGAATTTAGGTATATTATTAACTAAAAAATTGAGAACAGTTCATGTCTAGAGATTGTAAGCTAGAGAGCTTATCGCATGTTTCAAATCAGAGCTTAGGCTTCCTCTTTTGACAAAAAAAAATGGAATGAAAGACACTGTAGGCAAGAAACATGAAAAAGAAAGCCACCTATCAGTTTCCCATTTATAGATCTGTTCAAATGATACATATTTTTCATGTCCCATAACATGTTTTTAGCAACAAGTCCTTGCTTTTGTCCCCTGGAACAATCCATGAAACCCTAGCTAGGGATCTCACTCACAGTTGAAAAAATGGACAAAATGATGCTCTTGTCATATAATTTAATTCTTTAATATGATATTTCTGAAATTTTTTGATGATTATCAACAAACTACTAGCAATAAATCTTGTTATGGATAAGAGAATAAAGTCTGTCACAGTAGAATTGAACACAGTTTTATCTTCGTAACAAACATAAAGTCACATAGTTTCTCATGAAAATTTTAGTGAAGAAAACAAAAGAAAAAAGAAAGAAAAATGGAAGTAGAAAAAAAAGAGATCTAAGAACCCAGAGAGAAAAATGGATTCAAACCCACATCATGTTTTGCATCCCAAAGCCTCTTCCCTGAATGAGTATGGTATCTATCCAGGATATCAGCGACCCTGCGCATATCTAATTACCTATCAAAACATGGTTGATTCGCCGGAGAAAATCACAAAATAATAAGAACACGCAACAGCGAACAGAGATAGTTAACAAGAAAAAGAATGAAGACGAATAAGAAGATCAAACCAATGATTTCAAAAAAATAATTATAATTCCAAAACAGATTCTTTATATATATATATATAAAGGAGAAACAAAACATTGTAAAATAGAATAAGAAGGAGAACCAATATATGGAAATAGCCTGAAAAGCAACAAAATCCTTAGATAACAAGATGAAAAACCATGATTTGGAAAATCTCAAAAACGATTTTTTTATAAAAAAAACCAGTACTAGAAAAACAATAACAAAAAAAAAAGGAGTAGTTTGAGGAAAAAAGAACCTAAAATTTACCTTTCAAGAAAAAAAAAACCCTAAAATTTAATATCTCTGAGCCGTGAGATCAAGAGGAAGAATTAAATAAAAATAAACACATACGTGGTAGAAGGGCTGCAATACTCATGCATCTTGCCCGAGGTACCGAAGATGACAAGAGAAACCTTCGCGTCGCACAACACAGTGATCTCCTTGGCTTTCTTGATGATCCCATTTCTCCTCTTCGAATAAGTCACTTGCCTGTTGCTCAAGTTCTCTATCCTCTTGATCTCTATCTTTCCCCTTCCCATATTTTCTCTCTACTTTGACTAGTTCTTTGCTTTCTTGATTTTCTCTTTCTAGAAAGAAGGTTATTATTGATGGGAATGATGTAGAGAAGGAGATGAGGTGAAAAGATGGGTGATGAGTTAGTGAGGGATGATATACTTGGCATGGAGGACAATCGACTTTCGGGTGAATGCAGTACGGTTGGTTTGTAAATGGGAGGGGTTCTGTTATCTTGATGCTGATTTTACCTTGGCCCTTTCTGTTCTATTTGTTCTAAGTTTTGAAATTAAATACTTATCATTTCCAAATATATATAAAAACACTTCGATTATATACATATCAAATACGCATTTTGAAAATGGGAGGGGTTTTGAGAGATCTAGGAGTTGTGATAAGAGAGATAGGAGATGAGGAGATCTAGGAGTTGTGACCAGAGATCTGGAAGATGAGGAGAAACGGGAGTCAAGATCCATGGGATCCGGAAGATGAGGAGAAATGGGAAACGAGATCATGGAGTTTGTGATCAAAGTAGAGATCTAAAAGATGAGGAGATCTGGAAGTCGAGATTCCGAAATGAAGGAGTCTTTTCATAAAAGAAAGGAGTGTACTAATTCAGGAGAAGGAGTTTGTTATAACGAGAGTGATAGGGTGCATATTGTTCATATTATTTATGTATTATTTCCACTCTTTTGAGATGAATTAAACCACACTTGATTGATTTTTTCTATATTTTGTCTTAGAGGATATCAAATGAAGATTGAGATAAAAAGAGCTAAAAACGAGGTATAAAGTATAAAAGTTGAAGTCTCCCATCACAAAATCGCGGCAGACAAAAGGAGCTAAAGTTCACATGCATAGAATTTTCCTTTTTTGCCCTTGTAACCTAGGTTTCCCCTATTTAAAAACACTTCAGACTTTTTGCTTTTGGACACAAGGATATCTGGAGGCGGATCTGTAGGGATTTTAGCTCCAAAACAAGAGAAAATAACACAATACACAGATCGGAGGAGAATCAAGAGGAAATCCATGTTTTGATGGTCTCAAACCCCTCCTTTGTCAAGAATGCGTAACTAAACTCTAATTCTAGTTGAAGGATTATCTCATATTTTGACTCTTCTATGTATCGTGAGATTCATTAGTTTGTATATTTCATTGTTCTTGAATATCTAGGTATTATCCATGTGTTCTTGTTATCATTGCTTTGATGTATTGAATGATAACCGTATTGTTTGATTCTCAAAGTTATGTACAACCATTTAGAAACTCAAATACGTAATCGTTTGAATGATTGTAATGATGTGATAATTAGCATCGATTGCACTTTGAGAACCTTCAAATCCGGAATTGTTTAAATGTTCTAATGTGTAGTTATTGTTAAGCGAATACATGTGTCGTCTAAATGAACCGCACTTCGTGAGTTCGTTGGTTAGAATTGATAGTCTCTCTAGAACTTAATGCTATTGAAAGGCTAAATCCTACGAGCTTCTCTAGAGTTGTCCATCAATAAAAGAAATTCTTAGTGAGCTTTTCCTAATTATCGACAAATTAAGGAGAGATAGGTTGTTAACAACCATACCAATTTATTCTTGAGCATATGAACTATTTATGGACCGATGATCAATACTTGAGTCAAAATAGACTCTTCTTCATACTTTGATTCTCATCTTAGTTATTTCATACTCTTGCATTGAATTGTTTCGCAATTAGTACAGTAATCAATCTGAAACAAAACCACCTTGTTATATTCATTGTGAAGTTATCTAACCCATTCCCTGTGGATGCGATCCCGCTCATCGTTATACACAAGTAGTTGGAGAGGGTAATTATTTTTGGAGGATTCGACACCTATCAAATTTTGGCGTTGTTGTCGGGGAATGGTGTATTTAGATTTATTTCATTTTGTTTCTTTTAACTATTTTTGTTGTTTCTTGTATGCTTCAATCTTTTAGTACAGGTGAATTACAATACGATCCGAAGATAGAAAAGATGCTTCGCCGGTTGAGAAAAGATTTTAGAGAATGTTCTAGATGAGTATCATCATCCCAATCTGATTTGCAACCAGATTTGGTTGATTCACCTAGTGGTATTGAAGAAGCAACAATGGCTAACGCTAGTGAAAGAACTCTGAGAGAATTTGCCTCATCAAATCTGAATCAGCAACCACTTTGCATTGAATATATGGATCTTGAAGTAGCTTTCGAATTAAAATCAGGACTCATTCACTTACTCCCTCGCTTTCATGGTCTTGCAGGTGAAGATCCTCATAAGCACCTCAAATAATTTCATGTGGTGTGTTCAACAATGAAGCCCTATGGTGTTATTGAAGAGCAAATCAAGCTACGCGCCTTTCCTTTCTCTTTGGCTGATAATGTGAAGGATTGGTTGTACTACTTACCTTCTCGATCCATAACCACATGGAATGAAATGAAGAAATAATTTCTTGAAAAAATTTTCCCTGCCTCACGCGTAGCCAACATAAGGAAAGATATATGTGGTATAAGATAACTCAATGGAAAAACATTATATGAGTATTGGGAGAGATTTAAACAACTTTGCACTAGTGGTCCACAACATCAAATTCTTGAGAAACTTCTCCTTCAATATTTTTATGAGGGATTACTAACCATGGATAGGAATATGATAGATGCAGCAAGTGGAGGAGCATTGGTGCATAAGACCCTACTTACAGCAAGGAATTTGATCTTCAATATGGCTGCCAATTCATAACAATTTGGCACTAGGCAAGATTATGCACCAAGGAAGCCAAATGAGGTATGTTCATCATCCATTGATCAATGTTTAGAAAGCCTAACGGCTCTTGTGGAAAAATTTGTTGTAGGTAACATGGAGCAAGTGAAAGCTTGTGGTATTTGTTCTAATACGGGGTCATGTGACTGATGTGTGCCCAACACTTCACGAGGAGCCATATGAACAAGCCAATGCTATTGGAGGATTCCCAAGTCCACCCCGAAGAAGATATGATCCTTATTCAAAAACTTACAACCTTGGATGGAAGGATCATCCCAACCGTTAATATGGAGTGCATCCTCCGGGTTTCCAGCAACCATATCAAGAACTTAGACCACCTTTTCAGCCACCTTTTCAACCATCTCCATCATCTTCAAAATCTGGTATGTCTTTAGAAGATATTGTTAAAGCACTTGCAACTAACACACAATAGTTCTAACAGGAAACAAGAACCAGCATCCAGAATCTAGAAAATCAAGTGAGCCAACTAGCCAGTTCGATAAGCAAATTATAGTATCATGCCTCAGGGAAATTGCCTTCACAAACCATTGTGAATCCAAAGGAGAATGCAAGTGCAATCATCTTGAGAAGTGACAAAGAACTAAAACAACCCAAGTTGGCATGCAAACACGATGAAGAAAAAGAATTGGAAGTTAGCACATCCCCACATCAAATTGCCCAACCTTAGGAATCAAAGGGCGAACAACCTAAGAAGATGATAATAGCTCCTCCTTTCCCTAGCCGTTTTGCAAAGTCTAAAAAGGAGGAGCAAAAAAAGGAAATTCTAGAGACATTTCGTCGAGTTGAGGTAAACATTCCACTTCTCGATGTTATTAAGCAAGTGCCTCGATATGTAAAGTTTCTCAAAGAATTGTGTACATCTAAGAGAAAACTAATTGGCAATGAGAAAGTCTACATGGGGGAAAATGTTTCAAATTTGATACCAAAAAAAAAAAAAATGGCCTTCAAAATACAAGGATCTTGGTATGTTCACCATCCCTTGTAAGATAGGTAACATTATGATTGGAAAATACATGTTAGATCTAGGAGCTTCGATCAATGTCATGTCCCATTCAATTTATGTTTCTTTGAATATTGGAAAGTTAAAAGAAACGGGTGTGATTATCCAACTTGTCGATAGATCTAATTCATATCCGGATGGTGTTCTTGAAGACATATTAGTTCAAGTCAACGATTTGGTTTTTCCTGCTGATTTTTATGTGATTGATTTGGGGGAAGATAATTCCTCCAAGACAAGCCCTATTTTGCTAGGAAGACCATTTCTTAAAACATCTAGAACGGTTATTGATGTTCATGATGGGACACTTACAATGGAATTTGATGGTGAAGTAATTAAGTTCAATATTTATGATTCCATTAAGTATCCTAATGATAATCATTCAGTTTTTCATTTTGGATATTATTGATTCTTTGATACAGTAAACTTTTGAGCTCAATGATGAACTTTTGACAGTCCATAAAGTTGTCCTTGATAGAGATGACTTGTAACTAGTTGTAGAAAAATTTGAGCTCAATTCTGAACTCCAAGACACAATTTCTGAACTTAACTCTTCTTTACATGTTGCACATGATGCATCTTATACATTGCCTACATGTAACACTAAACTTTTTCCCTCCCCTGTGCAGGAACCAAAAATTGAGCTTAAGAAGTTGGCGAGCCACCTCAAGTATGTGTTCTTGGGGGAAGGTGGAACACTCCCTATGATCATCTCTAACAATCTAAGCCCCTTACAAGATGAACAACTAATTCGGTTTTTAAAAGACTACAAAGAAGCAATTGGGTGGACTATAGCCGATATCAAGGGGATAAGCCCATCCTCATGCATGCACAAGATACTAATAGAGGAAGGTTCAAAACTTTCAAGACAAGCCCAACAACGATTGAATTCTACAATGATGGAAGTGGTGAAGAAAGAAATCCAAAAGCTTTTGGAGACAGGTATGATCTTTCCAATATCAAATAGTCCATGGGTAAGTCCAATACAAGTGGTCCCAAAGAAAACGAGCATAACCATGGTTGAGAATGAAGATGGAGAGTTGGTGCCCACTCGGGTTCAAAATGGATGGCGTGCTTGTATAGATTATAGGAAGCTAAATGCATCAACTAGAAAAGATCATTTCCCTCTTCCTTTTATTGACCAAATGCTTGAAAGATTGGCTGGTCGAGCTTATTTTTACTGTCTGGATGGTTATTCGGGTTTTCATCAAATTCTAGTGGTGCCGGAGGACCAAGAAAAAACCGCATTCACATGCCCATTTGGTATATTTGCTTATCGCCGCATGCCTTTTGGTCTTTGCAATGCGCCAGCCACATTTCAAAGGTGTATGGTTAGCATATTTTCAGATAATGTAGAGGACATCATTGAGGTATTTATGGATGATTTTACAGTTCATGGTGATTCCTTTAATTCATGTTTGGCTAACCTAGAAAAAGTACTTAAAAGATGCATAGAATCTAACCTTGTGCTGAATTATGAAAAATGTCATTTTATGGTTGAACAAGGTAACATTCTAGGACGCATAGTATCTTCCAAGGGCATTGAAGTTGATAAAGCCAAGATAGATATGATTAAATCTTTTCCCTATCCCTTAAATATACGGGGAGTTCGTTCTTTTCTTAGACATACAGGATTCTATCGACGTTTCATCAAATATTTCTCAAAGATTAGCCGCCGACTATGTGCATTGCTTCATAAGGAAGTGGAATTCGTAATTAGTGAGGAATACAGGATCGCATTTGACAAACTGAAAGAGTTGTTGACTTCGGCTCCAATCGTGCAACCTCCAAACTGGAATCTTACTTTTGAGATCATGTATGATGTGAGCAATTATGCTCTAGGTGCAATTCTCGAGCAACTAGTTGGGAAAGTTGCACATGTCATATATTATGCCTCGAGAACTCTTGATAGTACCCAAAGCAACTACTTAACAACGAAAAAAGAACTCTTGTCTATAGTGTTTGCTTTAGAAAAATTCCGTTCATATTTGCTTGGTACTAAAGTGGTTGTTTATTCTAATCATATAGCTCTGAAATATCAGCTTAGCAAGAAGGAAGCCAAACCATGACTCATTCGGTGGATTCTCTTGCTACAAGAGTTCAATTTGGAGATACGTGACAAGAAAGGTGATGAGAACTTGGTTGCAAATCATCTCAGTAGATTGTGATCAATGAATAACCATTACTTGTACAAGATGAATTTCCATATGAATGCCTTTTTGATTGCTCAATTGATAGTCCCATGGTACGCTGATATTGTTAATTATTTGGTCATTATCACTTTACCTCATGATTTGATGAGAGTTCAAAAGAACAAAGTGAAAAGTGATTCCAAATACTATGTGTGGGATGATCCTTACCTATGGAGACATTGTTCGAACCAAATTATTTGAAGATGCATCTCTGAAACTAAAATACCTTCCATTCTTCAATTATGCCATTCATATGCATATGATAGACATTTTGGTCCAAAAAGAACAGCTCCCACTCATGGACCAGAGATACATTTTGCAGCCAATTATAGAAGATCTAGAAGTAGAAAGGCACATCCGACACAAAACCTTTGAAGACTTTCGCTAGACCCTCAACATCTTGACAGTTGGAGTCATTGATCAACTAAAACAAGTTAAATCAATGACTCTTCAATATCAACGGATCAGCACCTCAAACTTCAACAAATTCAGAGGCCAAACCAAAGTTGAGCTCAGAAGGATTCAAACTGATGTGCAGACTACTTAAAATCAACTCAGTGAGCACATCCACAACAATGACACAAGGATGGGACTGCTTGAAACACAGTTCCAAGTAGTGTAGACGAAGGTATTCACTAAATTCCAAAGCATCAAGACTGCCATTGAAGCTCTTCCCTCTACCCCCTCTACCCTCAATACAAACAAAAAGGGGGAGAACTAATCTGCAGTAGAGTAGAAGACTCAAGGGGAAAGGTCTGTAGTAAAACGAAGAACAGTTGAAGAAAAAGCAGAAAGGTCTGCCAAAAGATCTAGACATCACAAGGATGAGCAGACCTCAGGGCACAAGACTCAGGGGGAGTACTCTTATGAATAACGAAGAAGACATCAACGTCACATAGATTCAGAACAGAGGACTCCCAAGCGCCACAGACGATCAAAAGAAGAACAGAAGAGCCTGCGCAGCAAAGGAAAGTAGCATCAAAGGTAAGTTTAAAATCTGTACTGCTCTTTCTTTTTATTTCTTTATGTTTTTGGTTAGTAAATGAATAAAAATGTAATGTTTTAGCACAAGAAAAGTAGTAATCTTGTTGTTTTATATAGGAGTTTTTGTTAGCATCAATTTAGTTGCTTAATCTGTGTGAAGATCGTGGGTCTTTATCTTTTCTACAAGTTGTTAAACTTGTAAAAATAAGTTGTCTTATAAGCTACAAACAAGAAGATAGTGATACTCACCTCTTGGCTTGACTACACTGGTCACCAAGGGAAGACAGGACTAAGCTCTTCTTTATCAATTGATAACAAGTGTCTTAACCAGTATAAATATTGTGTCTCGTTACTTGTTTTCATTGTTTGATATTTAGAACTATTAGAAATCAACCTTTACAACCAAACAGAGACAAATTCCAAGAATTGGAATCTCTGTAGTAGACCTTGAACTGTTCTATGCAGACTATCCAAGTAGTCTGCATAGAACAGTGGTCTGCAAAATTATAATCCGCTGCATAAAATCATTAAAACTCGAACTAAACTATTCAACCCTCCTCTTGGTTATATCTTGGACCTTACAAATACCTTTGGAAGTCCCAACATATGCTATCTGTAGCATAATTGTGTCTATCCAAAGACATAAAACAAGGCACTTTTGGGAGGTAACCCAAACTCCAATTTCAAGGAAATTTTCAGTTTTCTCACCTCTCAGGGGATTTCCTTATTTTCTCACTCTGTTTCTCTTTTTATTTTTGTAATTCTTTCATTTGATACATTGAGGACAATGCATGATTCAAGTGTGGGAGAGATTTGACCTCATGAGAACTAGCAAATTTTTCAAATTTTCAACTCAATGGTAAATGAGATCATACATGCCATGAATTTGACTCAGCAGAAACTTCGCTTCTGCTGGAAACTCCGCTTCTGTTGGAAACTCCGCTTTTGCTGGAAAAAAAACACAATTCAGTATTTGAAGTATGTGATACCTTGTTAATATTTATTGAAGTCTTTAGTACTATATCAATACTCTATTAGTTCTTGGATTCTAACTTCAATACCTCTTTAACTCTTCTTTGAACCATTGCCATTACCAAACCCTAGTTTAAACCATGGTTTAGAACCTTTTGATTCATGTTTGCATATTTTTCTAAGTAATGGAGGTATGGAAATACAATTTCATTGTAAGTCCTGGAGTGAAACACTTGACCCTTAAATACTTGAGGAAAATGAGAAAGCTATGTGAGAAAGTCTACTAAACATCCATATGGTTACTTTTAAATAAGACCATTATTTTAATTTTTTCACTCATGTTTGCTAAGTGGTAGTTGACCTCCGAACGCAGTATACTTGAAGTATTTGATTGATTTTCAATTCTAGCATGTATGTCCATTGAATATCATTGGGAAGGAAGTGAAGAAGATTTATTTAGTTTTCATTTTGTTCAAGGCTGTACAAAAAGTAAGTGTGGGGGAATTTGATAGAATGCATAATTTTCATATTATTTATGTATTCTTCCCACTCCTTTGAGATAAATTAAGCCACACTTGATTGATTTTGTCTCTTTTTGGTCTTAGAGGACATCAAATGAAGATTAGAGACAAAAGGAGCTATAAAGTACAAAAGTTGAAATCTCCCATCACAAAGCCGCGGCAGACAAAAGGAGCTAAAGTTCACATGAGCCGAATTTTCCTTTTATGCCCTTATAACCTAGGTTTCCCCTATTTAAAAACACTTCAGACTTTTTTCTTTTGGACACAAGGAGATCTAGAGAAGGATCTGGAGGGATTTTAGCTCCAAACAAGAGAAAAAAAACACAATACACAGGTCGGAGGAAAATCAAGAGGAAATCCATGTTTTGGTGGTCTCAAACCCCTCCCTCCTCTGTCAAGAATGCGTAACTAAACTCCAATTCTAGTTGAAGGATTGTCTCATATTTGGACTCTTCTATGTATAGTGAGATCCATTAGTTTTTGAATATCTAGGTATTGTTTGATTCTCAAAGTTATGTACAACCATTTAGAATGTTAAATACGTAATCTTTTGAATTATTCTAATGATGTGGTAATTAGCATCAATTGCACTTTGAGAACCTTCAAATCCATAATTGGTTGAATGTTCTAATGTGTAGTTATTGTTAAGGGAATACATGTGTCGCGCTTTGTGAGTTTGTTGGCTAGAATTGGTAGTCTTTTTAGAACTTAATGCTATTGAAAGGCTAAATCCTATGAGCTTCTCTAGGGTTGTCCATCAATAAAAGAAATTCTTAGTGAGCTTTTCCTAATTGTAGAAAAATTAAGGAAAGATAGGTTGTTAACAACCATATCAAATTATTCTTGAGCATATGAGCTATTCATGGACCGATGATCAATACTTGAGTCAAAATAGAGATACTATCTTCAACTAGACTCTTCTCCACACTTTGATTCTCATCTTAGTTATTTCATACTCTTGCATTGAATTGTTTCTCAATTAGTGCAGTAATCAATCTCAAACAAAACCCCCTTGTTACATTCATTATGAAGTTAATCTAACCCATTCCCTGTGGATACGATCCCGCTCATCGCTATATACAAGTAGTTAGAGAGGGTAATTATTTTTGGAGGATTCAACACCTATCAGAGAGCAAAGGTGTTTGTCCTGGTGAAGGCGAAGGTGTTTAGTCCTGTCAATACGATTGTTCTCGGAGAGGTGTTTTTTGAAACGTAGGTGAAGGTGAGGATCCAACATAGATGAAGGTGCTTGTTTGGGGCAAAGGTATTAGTGCTTGATGCGAAGGTGTTTAACCAGGCGAGAATTATTGGACGATGTATAATTCTCAGGGTATTACACTTCTCAATGGAGTTAATTAGTGATGTCAGTGTAGGAAGAATATGTTGTTGGTTTGCTTCAGATCAATACTGGTATATCTTTAGGTTATGTGAGGTTTTTGTTCTTGTTTTGATGGGTAGTCATGTTGCTAGGCTTACCTATTGCATGTTCTTAATGAAATTGCTTGTAACGCCTCATGAATTTCTTTATCTAATTATCCAAAAAAATTAAAAATAATTCCCTTAAAGATTTATACCAAATCCAACACCAACAACCTACTTACAAGCAAGTTAACACACTAAGAAGCTATATAAAATCATATACATCATAGATTTCTAATGAGCTTATCTACAGCATTCATATGCAACTTCTCTATAAGCACTGCTTGATCATTTGCTAGAATGATCATCTTACCCATGACTCCTTTAAACGATGGTCTTGTCTGCCTGAATGTGACATCGTTTCTTAACCCCCATAGTTCATATACCATAGCATAAAATAAGGCTCTTGTAATGTTGTTCCCTGAAGTGTTTTTCTTTGAGTTAGGAACTCAACTGGATAAGGACCTGTGAGAAAGAACTCAATGGGGGAGCTTATTGGATCTGAAACTCCAGTCCTAGCTACATTACTGGTGAATAAACAACCAAAAAAGAGATGGTCATGGGACTCAACCCCTACATGACATATGACACAAGTAGATATATTCTATCTTCCCATGCTCATGAGCATGTCCAGTGTCAAAAGCCTTTAATGAGCTATAACGAACATATAAATGAGTGGCTATGCACAAATCCATGCTTCCATAGCAAACCATGCTAGCATATCAAAGAAGCCACTGATCTGGTTATCTTCCATGCCATAGCAAGTGAAAGAGACCCTTGAGAACCCCCTAGTCATTGACAAACATCATCTCCCCCTTGAATAACACGAAGCAAACTGTCACTTAGGAGTTGAAAGACTCCATACGGGAAATACTAGTTGCCATTCACAATGAAATTTGACAGCTTTGAGTTCCTAGGCACTCTATTTCCCTAAAATTCAATATCTGAATACACACGATAAAGTGGAGATGATTTTTACATTAGAAAATGATTTTTACATCTTTTTCAACCCTTCATCTTATGCCCATCTGAGCTTGATGCCTAACAAAAGAATCTTCTTCCACGACCAGGACCAAGTTTGGCCATAAATAAGCTTCCAGAAGTTCTTTGTCCCAATGAGGTTTATTC